>JACEGR010008017.1:0-41873 GCA_014170235.1 Listronotus bonariensis
CCTTCTCATTTAAACATTTTGGGGTGGTAGCCCTGGGGGTTAACAGGTTGAACAGGAGCCGTCCAATTTTTTGTAAATAACGTTCCCCCTCAATAAATATCTTTACGTGTTTCAGCGATTTCTTTAAATCTGTGTCTGTTTCCACATAACTTGAGTGGTAAGTTTTTAAATGAAGACCCTGTATAATTATACTTTACATTTCGAGGTAGAATGTATTTATTAATGTTAAGAGAAAAGGATGGTTTACAAACGAGGTGAACGTTTCTCTAGACAGTAATAAAAAATTTCACCGAATCCTATTTAATTTATATTTTAATTAAAATGTATCAAGCCAGCTAAATTATTTTTAATTTGTCAAATAATTACTCCACTAGACATTTATCGCGCGTAAAGATTTCACAGGGATGTCTAAAATATTAAACAAGATGGGCCAGCATTTAAATTTGTTGCTAGAGACCAGAGTTGGGTAGTATTCGAATACTCGGTATACTGAATCTTATTTAGAATACATTTGACTGGTATTCAAATAAATTTGTGAATTTGGTATTCGGTATTCGACGAATACGTTTTTGGTCAGTATTCGGGATTCTAGATTGTGAATGTATGTAAGATGTATTCATATTTCGTTATTCAAAACCTGTATTCGAATACTATTTTTGGTTCTGTATTCCAATCCTGGTATTTAAATTCCGGTTTTTAAATACAGTTTTGTAGTATACTTGCTTTGGTCCTATATTGAAATGCTGGTATTCAAATCCTAGTATTCAAATACTCGAATACAACCTTTTAATAACCAAAAAAACAACAAGTTTAAGGTATAGGCAAAGTTGTGGTTTTTGGAAAGGACCCTTTTTTCCTCTTCAAAAAGTATCCATGATTACAAGTTTAAGTGAGAGACGATTTTTAGAACTTTTATTTTTTTTGCTTCTCTTCAAAAAGTATGCATGCATACTAAATTCTAGTATTCAAACATAGCGGTATTCAAATACTTTTTGTCCCTTGTATTGGAATCCTCGGTATTCAAATACTTTTTAGACTATGTCACAGAATATCAGTATTCGCCCCAACTCTGCTAGGGATACTTTTACTTTCGGCCCACGGGAGGAAAAGTTAACTTTTCTCCCGTGGCCCGAAAGTAAAAGTCAAAAACTTTCAAATTTTTAAAAAGTCGATCGAAATTATATACATGGATGTAAATAAACACATTTTTACTACTAGGCTGACCCAGCAAGAATAAGTGAAACGTACCACACGGCTTTATTTGAGAAAGACGAACAAATAATAGAATTAGAAGAGGAATTGGAGAGAATAAAAAGGTACCTTAAAGAAATTGAGGATCAAAAGAATGAACTTGTAACAAAACTTAAAGAACAGAAAGAAATGAATGAAGAATTATTAGAAACTAATTATAAACTGCTATCTAAGGAAGAATTTACACAAAACAAAATGGAATCTTTAAAAAATAAAATAACGCAGTTGGAAAGAAACGGTATTATTGTGGAAAATGAACATGAGAATTCGCAGGGCGAGGTCGAAGACTTAAAAAATAAGATTAAAACATTGGAAGCAGCGCTAAACAGTAATGAAATTATAATTATGGATTTAAAAGCTAGGTCCGACAGTGTTATTTCATTACAAGAAGAAGTAACCAGTTTAAAAAAGAGTTAGAAAAAGCTAATAATTTGATATCCGACTATGATGAAAAACTGCAGGTATGTTTATGTCTTAATTACCATTATTATTAATATATACCGGGTGTCAACAAATTTATTAGACAAGCCATAACTCCTAGAGTATAATATATGTATATCAAAATTAGACTTTTTATGGGTAAACAATAGGAGAAAGAAGGAGTTTTTGAGTGTTTTTACTTTCCAGTTACTTCTGATTTAACCGGAAAGGGGTCCAATTTGAAATTTTTAAATGGTACCTCCCCTTTATTTTATCCTTTTTGTAACTGATACCATTCTAAATGAGTTAAACACATTTTAAAAAGCTTTTAAGCACCCATACTAAACATTTTAAAAAAATCTTGGAAATCATATTTTCTCAGGTAAACATTTTTATTAAGAATGAGAGTGTATATTATAATTATTGTGACTTACATAGTACCAAAGACAATTATAGTTTCACTATAGACACCCAGAAAAATGTTAAGTTTTTGGTTATCAGCTTGGACGCTCGCTTCGTGGAATTTATGAAGCGGGTATCCATCAAGTACACACGTAAACAGTACGTATAATTTGCCGCTTCATAAATTTAGCCAAGCCAGCGTCCTGACTGATGACCAAAAGTTTAGCATTGTTCTGGGAGTCTATAGTGAAACTATAATTGTCTTTGATAGTACGCAAAAAGTGATTTGTATAGTTTGTTATATATGTAATTTAAAAATTCCATTATTTTTATCGTTATAATGTATTTATTTAAATTATTAGTAATAAAAATAATAAAAAGTTTTTATAGGCCGCTATGAGGGATCTAGGAAAAGAAAGTGCAGAAAAAATATCCCTTAAAGAAAAAATGAAAGACATGGAGGCAAAATTAGGGCATGAACAACAACTAAATAAAGATCTTTCCAACAATATCAATAACTTAAAAATAGATAATAATTCATTAAAAGAAGAACTAAAATGCACAGTTGTAAAGTACGAGACTACTTTAAAAATATTTCTCAATTGGAAGAGAAACTATTTGTTTTAAGAGATCTTCTTGATAATAAAGATAGAGAAATGGTACGCTTACAAGAAGATAAACAAATGATGGTGAATGAACTTGAATGGAAAATAAAGCTAAAGGATGAAATGGTAGGAAAACCATTAAATTAGGCACTTTATTAAAGTATTTTTAACTTTTTTTAGACGAATGTAGACGTAAATTCGCAAAACTTTTCTGTAAAGTTGTTGTGTATAGATCTGTTTGTTATTATACATGGTGAACACTAGTTTACATTTTTTTGTGAATAAATCGTTTGATTTTTTCGGTGTAATTTACGACTACGAGACTTTTTTGTCCATTGCATGTAGTTTCACTTTATAGTTCTACATTATCCTACACTGACTTGATAACAAACAGAGCTTATACAGGATGTTTTCTAATTGCGGTAAAAAAATATAGATTTGAAAATGCATTGTTTAAAAATTTGGCAGTGTTATTGACAACAATAAGGGGCTTATTTACCCCTTAATTTAAATAAATGTATTAAGTCTGACAAAATCTAAGTACGCCACTGATTTTTGTGCAATTTTTATATTTTTATATAAATTGAGCGAATGTTCTAATATTTTTATGTAGCAAGCATAGTTTTCCAGAAAAAAAGAACAAGTTAAATCCGCTAAATTGTATATTCCTGGGCCATATAAGAAAGATTAAGGTGTTTTTCTTTTAAAAATTAAGTGTTAAAATTTCCTATTACCAATTTATGTACCAACAAAAATACTTAAATAACGTTACTACTCTAACTAATTTTCCCAAACTGAGAATATTCAAAACATTAATTTATTTTAAAAAGTTTAACACTCTGTATCTTGAGAACGAAAAATTTGTGGAGTCATATTTATAATTATCTTTTAATAAAATTAGCCTCTGAATAAGTTCTTAAATTTTTAACACCAATTAAAAACACCCTATTCTAAGAATTTTTAATTGGGATCCTATAAAGGTATAAACCATCAAACATGAAGAAAAAGTTTGATATTATGTACAGGGTAAGCCAAATTCGACGTTTTTTTATAGGAAACTCATGTTTCTGTATGTTTTACACAAAAACTGCACCCCTATTTGCGAGGCTTGCATTTCAAGCCAAACTTACTAGTAAAAACAGCAAATTGCTATCTTGAGTCGTTAATTCGCTACAGGGTGTTTCTAAATTTCTTGCGTTTTTTGCAATCCTTCATAACTTTTTTTTTGTTTGGATGCTGTTAAATAAAAGATCCTTTATAACTTTTTTTTGTTTGGATGCTGTTAAATAAAAGATGGTCATCAAAAACAAATGCAAGCTTTTGCTAAAAGGCTTAAATTTAGCTTGCATTTATTTTCCATTGCCATCTTTTATTTACCTGCATACGTAAAAATACTTGTCGTTTGTTACATTATTGTCACGTATTTCTGATTAAAAAATTCTTGGGGCAAAACATCAACATAAAAAATTAGTTAACTCCCAAAAAGAATTATATTTTATTCTTATTTTAGTTATTAAATTTATAATTTAAATGGTTTTTCGCTATAACAGTCAATAAAATACAAAAATTTATATAGATATTGTTTAAAGTAAAACATTATTACTTTTTCATGGCCTACTTTCTAGCTAATATCTATAAATAAATGACAAATTATGCAATATCTCAAAAACAGATCAAAATAAATATAAAGCGTGATATATTTTTAAAAAGGTTATTTTTAGGGATTTTAATACTGAAATAATGTTCAGGGTGTTGCATTTAAAATTAACAGAAATATATAAATAAGTCAAAATAGGTCACCTTAGAAAAAAAAATGGAAAGAATATGTATCTGTAATCTGCATAAAAAGTTTCTACAGAATTAAAAATCTCTAAAAATAAAAAAGTTCTAAAGGATTAAAGAAAACGCAAGAAAGTGAGAAGCACGCTGTAGCGAGTAAACGACACAAGATGGCAAATTGCAGTTTTCACCAGTAAGTTTGGCTTGAAATTTGAGCCTCGCAAATGGGGATCAGTTTTTATGTTAAACATACAAAAACATAACTTTCCTATAAAAAGCGTGGAATTTGATCCAGCCTGTACATATTAAAAATCTAATTGTATTTTAATTTTTCTGTAGTAATTGTTAATTAAATACATATTTTGTTCTTATTTAAGCTTGAAGATCTTAAAAATGGGCAAAAGCAGAAAGATAATGAATTAAAATTATTTAGGGAAAATTTAGAAAATAAGTTGGTCAGAGAGTTTGAAGAAAAGGTAAAATATTCCATGGATGCTGAAGAAAAAGTTTTACATTTAACACAAGAATTAAATTCGCTGAAAACTTCTAATTCCAAATTAGAATTGACTGTTGCTGATTTAAAAAGTGAACAAGATGAGTTTTCGGTAAAACGTCAAACCATGGATAAAATCGACCTAGTTTCTACCGAAATTCAAAAATATATAAAGGAGAAAAATATCGTTATTGAAGAGCTTAAACAGTTAAATAAGAAAATGGAATTAAACCTGAATGAAACCCACTTTGATTTGAGACAGAAAGTTGATGAAATATTAAACCTAAGAAATGACTGTTCAAAATATATAGGTATGTTTTGGAAATATAACGATCAAATTTATATTTAAAAAAATAAATTAAATACAATAATTTTGGAAATAGGTCCAATTAAAATTTTTGATAAACTTTCTATTTTTATGGCCATATTTGTCATTTTTTCTAAACCATACTATTTATTACGACTTACGTGGAATATTTTATCAGTGGCTCTTGGTACAAGATCCGAATAGGAGGCCCATTACCAACTGAAAACCTGTTTTTATATTAAAAATAGTATTTAAACAAAGGTATCGCCATAGGGTTGCCTAAAAAATTAAGTCAAGGGCATATTTTATTTAAAAAATAATATTAAAATTTTTGACATATCTTATATAATGGCAACCCCTATATTTTTAAATATGTACGTATGCTAGTTATTAAAATATATATTTTTAAATATTACGGATTGAACCAAAAAAAATAAGTTCAAAATTTACCACATTTTTATTTATAAAATCGAAAAAACAAAATGTGCTAATATATTAGTAATGTCATGTACAATAAAAAACTGTAGCAGTGCTAGTAATGAAACGATAATAAAGCGGGGCCCATATTATTATACATTTAATACATTATTACACATAGTATACATACATTTATAATAGAGGAGGTAGCACTAGATTTGAAAAGTCATTTCATACTAAAAAATTTTAAAACTTTTATAGATTACAGTTTTCCGCTCATATTTGAGAGCTACGAGCGTCAGCTGCCCAAGTAGCGGTGAAGTTAGAGATAGTAGAAAAAAAAGTCGTTAAAAAGTGTATTATCGTTGCGTTGACTCCATCGCAGGAGTCAACGCAACTCTGCTAACACTATTCTAATGCTACAACTAAAATTTATTCGGTATAAATTGATATACCAACATGAGGCTCTACAACCCCTACTATTAAGTTTTTATGAAAATATTAATTTTGAAATTTTGTCCACAAATCGACGAACTGTGCGGTGTGTCAGCTTGTTTACATGCCGGAATTATTTACGCTACGTTACCTCTTGGTATTCTACACGCGTTAGGTCTCAGACACGATACTAAGTGTCGCATATAGATCAAAGACAGCGCTCTCACATGTTTCGCTCAACGCTGGCCGTTGACGCTTAGTATCGTGTCAAAGGCCTTAGACCGTGTCTGTTCCACGCATTGCTAGTGAGCCTTTCGACTTAGGTGATGCTGTATAGTTTTGTGATTATTTTCTTTTTTGTTATTTTAGAAATTAATAATGACTTATGGATGAAGGCAAAGACGTTACAAAACGAGAACGATCAAATAAATGGTAAAAATAAAGAATTAATAGAGAAAGAACTACAGTTGTTACAATCTAATGAAGAACTTCAAATTGAATACAACAATTTATTGGTTGTTTATGATATGGAAGTTAAAAAAATGCCAAGTTGGTTAAGGAGGTTGCTCAATTCATTGAGGAGAAGAATAGGTATTGCGATCAATATAATGAACTTAAAAGGAGTTTAAAAATTTTGTTTCTAAATTTAATACAGAAGAGCAGAATAATAGAAATATTACCCTTTTTCTCTCCGAGTTAGAGGCCAAAATTGATGATCTAGAGTTACAAAATAAAAAATTACAAGAAAATGTTTGTCAAGTTCAGAAAAAAGATATTATATCTCAAACGGAGGAAAAGGGAACTGAAATATTCGAGGAAGAATTTTCAAATATTAAATTAGAATCTGATAAAATATTAGAAGAGCTTGAATGTAAGTTAAATGAAGAAGTTGATAAAAACAGAAATTTAACAAAAGATTTGTTAAAAATGAAAAATCATTTAGATGAAAGCAATACTGAATTGCTTAAAATAAAACAGAAAATAACAGAAAATGAAACTGACATGGAAACCAAGTTACAACAAAATATAGAGAGTAATAGAATATTAATGGAAGAGCTTTCCAAAACCAAAAATATTATAAATAATAAGAACGTAAGGTTGCTTGAACTTACTGAACATATAAAAGAAACTGAGGAAAAGTTAAAAAGTCTAAGTGAACGAAATATAACCCTTAATCAGGAAGTATCTAACAAAAACAAGGAATTAGAAACGGTAAAACAATTAGTAGAGGATAGGGAACAAGTAATGCAATTAAATACAGAACTTCTAAAAAAATATACAGACATTGAAAAGTTGTTCAAACAAAAACATTTGGAAATTGAAAACACAGAAAGTATTAATCGACAACTAATAAGTGAAATGAATATATCAAAACAAGAAAAAGATAAATTAAACAATGATCTTTGTAATGCAAATAATGAAAATAAAAGACTTTTAAAAGAATTGGAGCTGAGAAAGGAAGAAAAAGAGAAATTAAATCAAGAATTAAGTGATTTAGCTTTGCAGATTACTAAGCTAAGAGAGATTGTGTCGAATCTGGAAAATGAGAAAAGCATGTTGCTAACACAGCGACAAAGTCAAATTAAAGAATTAGAAAATGCAGCATTTGAGATTATCCAACTGAAAGAAAAATTAACAAAGAGTGAAAATAAGAAAAGCATGCAATTGGAGGAAGCTAAACAAAAATTACAAGAAGAAATGTTAAAAACCAAAGCGATTTTTAACAACTATTCATTATTGAAAAATGAACGAGACCAGCTTTCTGTGAGCCTTAATGACATTAAAATAATGCTCTCAGATACGACAACTTTATATAAAAAAGCAAACTGAATTAAAAGAGCTTCAGTTAAATTTTTCTAAATTAGAATCAGAGGTTCAGATTCAAACAAATGAGTTGGCAAAATTAAAGGAGGTAATTCAACAACATCGGGACGAAATAGCCAAAAAGATCTGGAAAAAAATCAGATATTTTCTGATTTGTTAAGTGCTCAGTCCTCCTTGGAAAATGCTAATTTAAAATTAAAAGATTTGGAAATGGAGCTTTTAAAAAGTAAAAAGGAAATTGATATAAAATGTCATGAAAATAAATCGGCAATGTCGGACCTAAATGAATCTAAATCTAAGTGGTCGGAAAGTCTAAATGACGATAGTGGTGCAGGTTCGAATAATGAAAAAGATATGATAAAGCATAAAAGCTATTCAAGGCAACAGATTGCCTTAGAAAAAATTAGAAATAAGCTAGAAGATACGGAACACCAATTAAAATTAGAAAAATCAAGGAACCAAGAATTAAAAACGCAATTGTCAATAGTAGAGAATAGGCATATTGGTAATGAGGAAGGACATAAAAGGAAATTGAGAGACTGCAGGAGCAACTAGCTGCTAAAATAAAATGTTTGGAGTTGATTGAAAAGAAACATTTGGAAAAGGCAAACGATTCTCCAGTCATTAAGGAGGAAATAAACGTGAAAAATGAAGACCTTCAAGATGTTAACCGAAAAGAAGAAAATAAGAGCACCGAATTAATGTTTGGCGACCCTGAGTTTAGCTTAGTAGGAAATTTAGAAGATGAAATGGAGGAAAATAAAATAAAATAGTAAGTGTGTAACTATTATTTACTTGAAAGCTCTACAGTGATTGTCTAAAAAAGCTGTTATTTTTAACCGACTTTAAAAAGGAGGTTATCAATTCGCCTTTTTTTTTTGTATTCTTTTGTATAGTCCAATGAATGTTTTACAATTTTAGGTATAATTTTTGGTATCAATACCTCTAAAGCTATTTGAGATCCAAATAGATAGAGAATAGGCAGATTTTTTTTAATTAGCGAAAATTCTCATGGACCCCCATTAACGTTCGTGCGGGTAGTGTCGGAGTCCTACCGACTAAAACCTCTCCTTCCAGCTTTAAGTCCCGAAAACTGCTTTTATAGATCTTTTCAAGGATGTTCAATGTTTCGTCATCCATTGTTGTTCTCGCTTCATGTCTAAACTAAGAGTGAAAAAAAATTACGTCATTAACGAAAGTCTGAAATAAATCGTTACTAGACGATCAAATGTCAATAAATGTCAGAATCATGTTTTAATATTTTAGACATGTTAAATATTTTCATTAATTTTTATGTAAAAGTTGAGTAAATAGGAGAATTGTAGGTGTTTAGTACCTATGTTTCGAACTAACCGACAATCCAGAGCTATATATAAACAAGCTCTTATTTTGAAGATGATAAAGTATTTTCAAACGAATATGGAGAAAAAGAAGGTAAACTCTATTACCCGCGAATGCGGTATTTAATGTAAGTTACAAATATTTTAAATATTCTAACGTCAAAATTAAAACGTCATTTTTTTTATTTGGTGTTATGTATCTCACAATATACGACGTGCCCTAATTTCGATTGAACATCCTTGAAAAGATCTATACATTACTTCAATACAAGAACTGTCCTCCTCTACTTCGGGCAATACATTTCTTTGGTTTTCATATAGAGTCAGTTTTTTTCTTTTTTATCATCTATCAACATTGCAGGGTATTTATTAAATGTTTGTATTTCTCACTTTTTTTCTTTCCCTTTATTTTAGTTTACAGCATAATTCAAGGTTACTTCACCTCTTAAAAGACTTTTCATCATGGCATCTATGTGGAAAGTTCTTTCGGTTTTATTCAAGTATTACGTTTTTTGTTCCTCCAAACCTGGGACAAATAAAACAATTTTTTTCTCCGTCATCATCATGATGGCAATATGGACTTTCATTACTGCCTTCATTTGTATAGATGTACCTCCTGAAACAACCATGACCGGATAATGCTTGGATAAAAAAGTAGTCGACTTGTCCAAAAGATCTATTAAGAGTCTTTTGAATATTAGGTATCAGTGTTTCAACATCCAAATAAATAAATATATCAATAAGTTTTTGACAAAACATCTTAAACGACTTAGGAACGTCAAGTTTTACAGGAAATTATTTTTTCTGTTCATTGCGTTATTTTTAAAACAAAAACGAAAACTGAAATAAGGCCGGGCACTAATGTATATACAAAAAATTACCAACTTTGTTTTAAAAATAACGCAATGAACAGAAAAAATCGTTTCCTGTAAAATTTGACGTAAGTCGCTTACGATGTTTGGTCAAAAACCCATCAATATGATAAACTGTCTGCATCATCATCTTGTTTACTTAATCTGATACAGGGTGTCCGACTATATTTTGACCTATTTTGATCGCCAATAACTTTTAAAAAAATAAAGTTATTAAGATGCGGTTTTCGCAGAAGGCCTTGGATTTTTAAAAATTTTTTATTATATCCTCGCCATTTCGTTGTGACTTTCCGTTGACACAAAAAAAAATGACCGGTTTTCCGGATGGAACACCTTTTATATTTTTGACCACCTTAAAATTCAGTCTTTCCTTTTAGTAAAATAATTTTGAATAACTTTATTAAACTCTAAAAAATTAACTGCATGGCATGTAAGAGCATTATTTGACAATGCAATTTTTATACATACAAGGTTAACGAAAACGGCTTTTAAGCTATACTTTAATCCCAAAATCATATTTTCGCTAAAGTTAGATTACTTTTGTTAATATTGTAAATATCCTAAAACTTTGATGCCGTGTTTCCTGTAACCTCGTATGTAGCAAATTTTTATTGTCAAATAATACTCTTAATTGCCATGCAGTCAATTTTTTTAAAAAGGAATACATTTATTATTTTTTGCAATAACCATAACTTATATTAAATTATGTTAAAGGGAAAAGATTGAACTTTAAGATGGTGTACCATTAAAAATAACAAGTTGCCCTATATTGGAAAATCGGCCATTTTGTTTTTGACTTAACGAAATGTCACAACCAAATAGCGAGGATATATTAAAAAACTTTTAAAAAATCTAAGGCCTTTTGCGAAAACCGCATCTTAATAACTTGATTTGTTCTAAAGTTATTCGCGATTAAAATGGGTCAAAATTTAGTCTGACACCCTGTATTTACTGGGTCATTTATTCCGATTGTACTTGTTTTTAACGAATATATTTATATTTTTAATGTTTAATGACTAGGGAGTCCTAGACTCCAGATCTCCATATTAATGAAAAACTTCACTTTTTTACAACCTGTGTTTTTATTAGGTTTTGATCTGTTTTCAAAAAATTCAATAATTACATAAGTTCAAAAAGTACCAAGCAAGCAATTTTGTTACCTGTTAATTTGTTTTAGCTTGTCACAGTTATGACATAAATATTTGGTAGTTAGACATTTTTTTATGCATTTTTTACTTAATTTTCGAGATACATGTTTTCATCTAGAAATTTTAATGGATCATGTTAACGGTAAACTTTTTTCACATCCGTAAGTAAAACTTAATTATTTACTAAGTATTTTTTAATTTACCTCTTTTAGTATTTAACATGAAAATACATCTACTTTATCTGTTAAATTGAAAGCATTCCGGGCTTGAAAAACGGTAAACTCTTATTTTTACTATATTCCCCTTTTCATTTTGCACACAATTATTGATTTAAAGCTAAAGTTGAACAAGAAATTTGATTTTCACCTTTGTGAAATAATTAAAACTTTTATTTTATACAGGGTGAGTTTTGGTGGGTGAGCTACAAAGATGGTTAAATAGGGAAAGAATTGTAATTTTTAGGCTTAGTTTAAATCACTTTTTCTTTCGTCTAAAAAAATCATGTTTTACTAGATATCTTGAAAAAACCTTTTTTTTTTCAAAAATGTCTTTTAGTCCGTAGCTCAGCTAATATTCGGAATAGAAAAAAGTGTAAATAGAAAACTTTTAGATAATTTGCTTCTTAATAGAAAGGTAAAATCCTACTTTTAATGTAGTACTCCGTTTTTAAGCTAAGACATAAACTTGGACATTTTAAAATAAAAGCCATAGTAGGCTGTGATAGTTTGAAAAAGGCCTTTTTACAAACTTTCTAACGATGTATACCAAGATAAACTTTAAATAAAAAAGGAACTTAGTTTTGGACATAATTATTTTTAAATTTGTTTTTATATGACAGTTAGTCCTAAACAATTGAACTCGTTTTATTGACATTGAATTTTCTTTACATCTCTTCCAGTACTGTAAACGTTTTAAAACTATTAGTTTAAAAAAAACACATTTTCATAAGTTCTCCATAATTGGAAACACTATCTTTGGGAATAAAAAAATAATTACGTTTTTAAAAAGTTTAACGAGACATTAATAGTATTTAATACATATGTTTTAAACTTTAAAAAATTATTGATTAAAATAAATACCAAAAACTAACAATTAACGAGTAGTAATTACTTCTACTACTAAATTTACTCAATGCAATAATTAAAATTAAACTAAGTAAAAAAAAACATTACTATTCAAAAATTTTCCACAGTTCCACTGTTTTTGCCTATACTCAAGCTATATATTTTTAAAACCAAATTTATTCCCTTTTGGACACAACGCCTATACGTTATAATCATAAATAATTATTTTACGTGAACTGAGTCTCACAAGCATATTGGAAAGGCTGTCAAGAACAGAAAATGAACTTTTAACAATACTAGTTACTTGTTTCGCGGCCAACTAGAAAAACACAAATTTAAAAATTAATATGTCCAAAACTACGTTCTTTTTTATTTAAGGTATATCTTGCTATACATTGTTAAAAAGCGTATAAAAAGGTCTTTCTAAAAATGTTGTAGCCAAGTAATTTAAAAAAATGCAAATTTATATCATAGCTTAAAAACTGACTCCAACATTAAATATTGAATTACACCTTTCTATTAGGAAGACATTTATCTACAAGTTTCTCGTTTCCACTTTTTTCCATTTCGAATATTTACTGACCTATTAAGGAAAAACGATTTTTGAAATAAACGTTGTTTTTTTAATATCTAGTAAGTCATGTTTTTTTTTGACAAAACAAAAAGTAATTTAAACTAAGCTCTAATAACTACAATCGTTTTCCATTCAACCATCTATGAAGTTGCAGTGGTTTCCAAGATCCCTGTACTAAACATCAAAAAAAACTCACCCTGTATATTAAAATAATATTTATTTTTTAGCGAAGGAAAAACTATAAACAAATTTACTCTAGCCAGCCGTCCAGCAAGTCCTGATTCTCCTTCATTAGGCATAGAGGTAAATGGTTCTGCAATCCCAAAGAAATTATTTTATACCAAATATCCATATAGTATTAAATGTGACGTAAGTTTTAATTAAAATTATAAACAAGTAAATTTTGACGCAAAAATGTGTCTCCCAAGAAATAAAAATTGTCATGTTTCAGGATTTTTTATAAGTGCACTGTATCTGTGCATGTATACTGCTATATCGTTAATTTTAAAATGGACTAGTGTGAAGGGTGGGCCACCTTTTTAATGAATGGGCCAATTTACATTTAATAGATTTTTCACGACTGCGCATAAAATACCACTTATTAATAATTTACAAAACTTTGTTCATAATAAACATTACAGTAAAAAATATAACGTTAAAAAAAAATACAAAAAAATAAAAATTTTCCGCCGTCTTCTCAGTTTTGAACATTTGGAATCGTAATTGAAATTCGTTGGATAAAATGTTTATACGGATGGACTTACTATACCTGTAAAAAAATTATTTTTATTATTTCGAAAAAAAAGTATTTTTCATAAAAAATGTTTGCGTAGTCTAAAATGATAAAAAGCTATAATTAAAATTGTTCTATGATGTAAATCGCGAAAATAATATTTAAAAAAATAATAATAAAAATTAAAATATTTATTTTTGAAATCACTTAAATAAAAACAATTAAGAAGTAATTAAGAAACTTGTAAAAATTAAGTGTGAGCTAAAATAAATGGTTTTTTCTTTTAATAATTTATTAAAAATTTATTTTATTTTTATATGCAAACAGTATCAAGTTAGGTTTAAACGGTATGTAAGTAGTAACTATGGGTAGTAACCCATAATGTAACGATTTGTTAAACAAAAAGTTAAACATTTCTATTACTTTTTCCTACTATTTCAAAAAGTAGTTAAATACTATTTATAACCAAATTTTTTTATTTGCCAGAAAAACCTTTTCTGGAATCTTCCTGTAAATTGCGCTCAAAGCATTGAATTTTATCATACAAACTGTAAATAAAGTCATATCTACAATCAATTGTATTTGTCTTTCAACTGTATACTTTTTTAGCACTGGACCTCTAGTAGGCCAACATACTTCGGTATAAAAACCACGTCGCCATATTCAGTTTCTAAATACTTCAGGAATTCTTTAAATTGGCGGTGATTTAACGTGTGACTTTATAATAGTATATTATATACCTATGGTGAGAAGTGAGCTATTATTAACCGAGCATTTTTATATCTTGAGGCGCGTAGGACTGGAGCGTGTTTCTAATCAGATTGGCTTTTTTATGTAAAAATTTGGCATGTGTCAAATATTGATATGAGAATTGTTCTCATTTTTGACCTTGTTTTTTTATCATTATTTACCTAGAGTGAGAAATATTAGTTCTCGTTAGGGAAAAGGAGTAAAAATAGCAATTTCTCAGATTAGCATTGAAAATAATTGTTTACTTTAATTATTGGTCCTGTAACATTAGGCAAACTCAATCTTTTTGCTGATACATTTTCTTGGTGAATTATGCAGTGGTTAACAAATATTTCCTTTACTGTGACTTTCTTAATGTCTTAAAGTGGTCTTTTTGTGATCCTGTCTCCATGCTTGACATTGTTTGTGCTCCATCTGTCGAAATACCAATAATCGTTTCTAATGATGTTGAAATATTTTCGAATACAAACTTTAGTTCATCGTACGGTATTTGCCTGTTGTAGTCCATTGTATTGGTAATAATTTGTTTACTCAGAAAATGCTTTTTTTGGTTAGCAGTAGGACATTCTTTTATCATCTCTCGATCCCCAAAGAGTTTTTTTTGCCAGTATTTGATTGAATACAAAACTAGGCTTTACTGCCATATTTAATAGGGTAGCGACAAAAGCTATTAAATTCTGTTTTAGAAATGCTTGGCGCCGCTAAACATGTTTAGGTGGCTTACAGACCCTGTGTTGCTCACCCCTGAACTAGAGGCAGTGGCGTAGTTAAGGAAGCACCAACCGAGAATTTAAGATTATTTAGTATTTAAAATATCGACGTACGTCAAAAAAAAACTTCGCTTTTTTAAAATTAAACACATCAAGAAAGTAAGCAAGCAAAGGCTTTAGGGCAAAATAAGGAGGGCCCAAACTAACTGCACTATTTAAAATAGTTTGTACCATCTTCGACATACTCCAAAAAAAAAAGCGCTTCATATTATAATTCTTCTTTATTTATATTTTAAATGTGGGCATTTTTCCAACTTTTATTATTTATACTTAGTAAGTCATACTTCGAGGGGCCCCCTGAGCTTGGATGCCCCAGGGCACTGCCCCGCCCAGCTACGCCACTAGCGGGTTACAAAATTTACTATAAAATAATTTAAATTTCTGGTTTTAGACCATTATAGAAATACCTTCCTTAGATCTTACTGGTTTTGCTGATGACATTCTTGAGGAATTGGAGTTAGCTCAAGGCAGTCCTGGGTAAGTATTTGATTTTTTAGCAGCCTTTAAAGAATAATTCTGAAAGCTGATGGAGTGCGTTTTTAGTTTTAACATTTAAAAAAAGGAATTTTTACTAAAAAGTTTTAATTTCTCTGAAATCCTAAAAGCTATAATAAAAATCGCCGTATGATATACAGGCTGTTCGGAAAGGTGAGGTCAAAAATGATAGGAGTGATAAAGTGAACCAACATAATGTTAGTACTTCATATAAAAAAAGTTCCATTGTGCTTCGTCCATTCGTTATCGGGCACAAGAATTGGACATTTCAACAGGCCCTCTCCAGCGAATTCCCACTAAAAATTACAGGTGCGTGCCTACAAAATCCAACCGACTCAACAACCCGTGAGTCATTGACGTTCTTGCACGAGTTTGCTCCTGGTGATGTAATTTTCCGATTTGGTAACCAGATTAAGCCTCTACGCTCTTGCGACTTAACGCCTTTATACTTCTGGCTGTGGGGTAATCTGAAATTACATGTGCATGCCAATAAGCCTGCAACCACTAAAGCAATAAAAGCCTTATCAATAAAATGCAGCCACATGTATACAATAACGTTTTTAAAAATTTTGTCAAAAGTGCACGCATATGCCTGCAAAGCCGTGGCGGCCATTTATAAGATATTAGGTTTTAAACATAATTCCCAAATGTATATTTTCTAAATCAATAAATATTTTAATACGTTGCTACAGATAACCATTTTTAATTGAACACTAAAATCTTGCGCTCTTATTGATACATTTTATAAGGTTATTAAGTTGCTCAAATATCATTGATACTATGGCAACAGTTTCAAAGTTATATTTAAAATACATATTTTTTTATTCCAACTTTAAAGCGCGATAGAACTTTTTTTTATATGAAGTACTAACATTATTTTGGCTTACTCGATCACCGATATCGTTTTGGACCTCACCTTTCCAGACACCCTGTATAGGGTGATTAAAATCGCAAAAATATTACTTTGAAAAATAAAAAAAATCGGAGTAATAAATTTAATAATAATAGCTTATTTTCTTAAATGTTTAAATTATATTTTTATCTAAGGAAAAAATTAGATCGGGAAGAAACGGAGAAAAATATTACAGCTTTAACACTGCGATTACTTTTAACTTCAAATGACATTTCGGCAAGAATTGAAAACCAAACCGAAAAATATAGATGTCAATATGAAGAATTGTTGTCATTGATCAGGGATATTTCGCATCGTCTACGGTAAGTCGAACTATTGAAACATTTTATTAAATATGCAGGGTGTTTCAGAACTATGGGATCAAACTTTAAGGTGTGATTTTTATGTTATTTTATGAAAAAAGTTCCTATAAACATATGTCCAGAGTTGCTTCCTTACTGAGATACAGGGCGTTAAAATTTAAGAAAAAAATCAGGTTTGTTAAAATACGAGTTTATTAAGTTTAAAATCAAATATTTCACCTATTTAAAAAATACAGTTGAGGATGGTGGCCTATAGACGAAACATCGAATCTTAAATTTGGTGGCATCATTTTATAGAACAGAAAAAGTGGCAATAGTAATGTGTCGTTGGTTTTAAAATATCCCTTTAAATAAACCGAGAAAAAAATAAAAAATGTTTCGCAAAATTTCGATTTTTTACGGATAATCCCGGAACGGCTGCAAATTTTTAAAACGATATATTGTTAAGCATAAAAATGCGCAACTTTTCCCCAATTTAACCAATCCTGTATCTCTTACTGTTTCTGAGTTCCTAATGGTGTTCCTTGATTTTGTAACACCCTGTATATATATATTTTTATTTTATTTTTTATTTACGAAGTAACATGATTTAATTTAATCGAATTAAAATCTTTTATCCAACACTTACATATAATATCTACATAATTGATCAGATTTTGAGGATATAAAGTGTACTATAAGTCACTAGTGAGCTAAAGAGCACTTTGGCTCACTAATTGTTATAGACAATCCTTTGAGGATTTTGTTGCTGGTGCTGACAAGTGACTAGTGAGCCATCTAATGGATGACGCTTTCAGCTCACTAGTCGATATTATAGACAAGCGAAATTTGTACGCTGGTGTTGGCAATGACAAGTTACGTATAATGGACGACGTTTCGAGTTATTTTCGATATTAAGTCGCAGAAATTTACACGAAAGTGCTGGACAAGATCCCGTATTAGACACGTGAGCTGTACATATAAGTCACTTAAGAAAATTACCTCTCTCGCCCTTCGGGCTCGAGAGTTAAACTTTTCTTGCGTGACTTATATGTAATATAACTCACTTTATCTAATAAATAAATATTATTATTCTTAAATTTTGGTTCTAAAGGTAAACTCGAATTTATTAGACAAACCATAACTAGAGTCTAGAGTCTAGAGTATTAGACATATTAAAATGAGACTTGGCCTAGGTAAATGGTATGGGAAGAGGAAAGTTTCCGCATATATTTTACTTTATAATAACTTTCGGTTTTATCGGATTTTCAATTTTTAAATGGTACACTCTGTATATTTTGACATTTTTGAATTCCTGAGACAAAAGTTTTTAAGCCCACTTGATTTTTTAAAGCCACTTTTAATATTGCATCTTGGTGGCCATGATGAAATTAAAATTAATTTAAGGACCCCAAGTGATGAAGGTGGTGGACAATGTTATGTTTTTAATAATACTATTTTCACTTTCTTGACTTCCATTGTCTTTATTTTTAACTGATACACGATCTTGCGGATGGTATCTATCCCCAACCGTATTCAAGTGATCTCTGTACTTTCTTATCTCCTCTTCCCTTGCCATTTACCATGTACCATGTCTCATTTTGATATGTCTAATAATCTAGAAGTTATGGCTTGTCTAATAGATTCGTTGACACCCGGTATATATAAATTACTTTGAATTTTTCTCTTTTGGAACAGCACAGAAACAGAATAAGAATTTTAGGACTAGATTCTGGTAGTGTAGTAATTTTAAAAGTTAAAATAGAAATATTCCATTAGTTGTTTGAAATTGCTAGTTGAATGTATTATGGTAGGGGAGCCCAAGAGGGGATTTCGGGATTTACTACAGCGCGGTAGATTAATATACCGGCGGATACCTTGTACCCGGTTAAGTACCTCCACCAAATATAAGCCCCGTATACAGGGCCGATCATAAAAAACAAAAATATATCCATCAGAAATTGTCAAGCGCGTCAGATTAAGATAGGGTATGTTAATTATATGCCAAACAGTGTATATTCCACTAATCAGACAATAGAGTAGTAAAGAAAACAGAGGGCTACAAAGAAAAAGAGATTAACATTTTCGAGCGTGGCTAATTTTTAATTTTGAAGAAAATAATTTAGGGATAACAAAAAATATATAATCCGATACAACCTGAACGATTTCCGCAAGTCGAAAAAATAAAAGTATTTTTTTGACATATTTAAAAGTCTATAGCCACTTCCCCCACCGATGAAAAGGTATACATTATATAAGATTTTTTCTTCTTCTCATTTAGGCTTTGCAACCCAATAGGACTCTATGACGCTTGAGTAAATCCCCATTTAGCATTATAGGCTCCCCTACTATTATGTTTTCGATAAAGTTGAAAATATCCTTACATTTTTAGGGATCATGTTTGTATCGGCACTGATGAACCAATAATGCCAGTGTTTGTATTGTTAGAAGACATAAAACTAACACTTAAAGAAGTTGTACAAAGTGCAGGTCAAGTGGGCGTCTTGGTTTATGAAGATAAAATGAAGAAATATTGGAATTTGGTGACAAATTATATGGCTATGTTAAGACAAGAGAATGAGTCATTACGTAGTGTTCCCAGGTATTAAGTTTCACATATCGCTCGTCCGGAAGAAAAGTGACACAAATCAAAAAATGCATAGTTTTAGTTGTTCTTAAGGGGATGCCTTGCCCCACCGTTTTTTTAAATATTTGTTTGAGAAAAAAGTTGTATGTTGAAAAGTTTCTTAAAATGATCCAAAGATTATCGGAAAGTTGGTTGTTTTTAGGGTTTTGTAATTTTGGGAAATTTAATGTGTTAATTATTACCATTACCTAAAATCAATTAACTTTCCGATAATCTTTGGATCATTTTAAGAAACTTTCTATGTACAATTTTTTCTCAAAACAAATATTTAAAAACGGCAGCGAATCGCGTTTAAGCTTATTTAACGTGCTACGGCATCCTCTTAAATGGGCTCCAAAAATCCATACTTGCTACTTATACAATTAAAAAGTTACTTATCCATGTTCTTTGTTTATAATTTACAATTTTTAAATTTACCGTTTAAAACTAACATAATAAATGAAAAATATTTTATTGTTACTCTCCAAAAAGCTTTTTGACTTGTGACACTTTTCTTCTGGTTAAGTGATATGCAATTTAACTAAAATTAAGGTTACTAAAATATTTTATTTAGGGTTAGTTTTTAATTCTTATCAAAAATTGGAGGGCTTGGAGGAAAAAGGTAACAAGCCACAATTTACGAAATCTCGAAATTACAAAGTTTTTTTTTTGTTACCGAATACAATTTTTTGATTTTGTTTTTACATTTTGATACATTTTTTGTATAAATATACTACTACAAAAGCAGTTTTGTGAAAGCCTAATTATTATGATTTCAGGATTTAATTAAAATATTAAGGTTGAAATAACTCAGAAATTAGAACAGGTGGCTTGTTACCCTCTTCCCACAAGCCCTTCAATTGCTGGTGTATATTTATGTGATATTAAATTATAGTACAAAAATAGAAGTTAGAACACTGCAACTAATCTGATGAGTAACTGACTCATGATCTTTCACATGATATTAATGATTTTTTTATTTAACTTTCCCATAATTACTATAAAAATTTTAGCAATAGAAGTAGTTAGGTGGTTGGTTTGAGGCGGATTCCTAAGGGGGGAATTATCTCCCCCCTTTTTATCTACGCTGCTACACACACTCCATCATCTATCTTAGAGCCATCACTATAACAAACCAAGCCTCTGTCAGATGATAAAGATGTTTTCCATTTCCTTTTCCATGTCAGGATCCGGGCTGACTTTATATGGTTTCTCAAGTTGTAGACCGCGACTATGTGATCAGATCTCACGTTCAAGTGTTGCCCATGTGTATGTGTATCTCTTAGGTTGTTGTTTCCACATCACAGTGTTTAAGTCTTGTGGGCGCTGCTGATGACCTCCATTTTGATAAAAATATCCGAGGCCATTTGCCCTGCATGGTCTCCATAGCCATAGGTGTGCTTTTGTCGGTATTTGCTGCACTTCAGTTCAACATCTGATTCTGCAAGTGGCTATTTTTCTGATGTCTGTGACAAACAACTAAAGCATAACCTTTAGTTTAATTATTTTTTGTCTCTGTGAACGGCAGGGTAGAGGTTTTCTCAATGTTGACTTTAAGGTTTATGCTTTGGCACAAACGCTGTACGATTTTCAGAGCTCCTTGCATGGGCTCTGCTATGGTAGAGTATGTATGAGAATTACCACATAGTCAGCATACCCCTGGGCATAGTCAATGTTGATACGACATAGCACCTTATCTACCACAAGGTTCCATAGAAGAGAACAAAGCACCCCGCCCTGAGAACATTCTTTGTGTAATCTCTACTTCCACAGTATTGTCATATAAAAACATAGAAGTAAATTAAAATGACTTTCAACATATCAGTGTAAATATTTTTGATAAAAAAACTTACCCTAAGATAGTCTAGTTAATGCAGTTGCCCCTTGTAAAAAGCTCTGTTTTTTTTTATTTTTAGAGAGACAACACCAACACAAACAGGATCTGTACGAAAACGAAACAAGTCTACACAAGATAGAGGTGAATCATCTGAACAAACTGCTCACAGCAGGTAACAAGGGTTTAATTATAAAATAAGGTGAAGGTTTAAGTCTCGATGTGTAATTTTTTGATAATAGTTCTGTATGTTTTGTCATATTTAAAACTAAAGGGTTGTTCAACTAAAACGCACGATGTTAATTGTAAATAAAACAAAAAGTTTTCAAAGAATTCTTTTATTATTTTTTATTATGATAGAAGGATCTATGACAATTATTTGTGAAACAAAATATCGGCCAAATGCTTGCCACAGCTTCGGTGGCATACCTTTCTCCGATGGTCCATATTTTCAATGACTCTAAGACATAATTATTTATTTATTTACGGGCAAAACCCATTTACAAATTTACAATGTTTGCAAATAAATTTAATATTCACAATAATTAAAGTAATAAATATACATAAGTTGCACTAATAATAAATAATCTAATCCCATTACACATCACAGTTCAAGACGTATAACATTTTTTAAATACATTAAAGGATTCAATGTCCTTAATGTGCCGAATTATCTCGCCCATGAAAAGTAACTTTTGTTTCAATTCATCCAGATCAGTGGTCGGAACACATAATCATGGTGGTAAAATAAAATCGCCACGACATGAGTTTACACGGCTATTGAATTTCTCGAGTTAAAGAGTCATTTTTCGGTGGCTATGTGGCAAGTGGTACCATCTGTTAAAACTACATATCGTACAGATCCATATTCTTAATTTCTGGCCATAAGAATCACGGTAACTTCTTGGCTCACCTCATTATTCGAAGATGTACGGCCCGATGACGCCAGCAGCCCATAAACCGCACCCAACAGTCACTTTTTGTGGTTGCACTGGCTTTTCAACAATCACCCTTGAACTTTTATTTGCCAAATGTGGCAATACTGCTTAATAATGAACCCACGAAGAATGAAATAATTTGGCACATAAAAGATATTGAAACTCAATAATTTCTCATTGAAAATATGTATCGTTGGATAAAGGTATACCAGCGAAGCCGTGGCGAGCATTTGGCCAATATTTTATTTTACACATGATTGTCATTGATGCTTCTATCACAATAAAAAATATTAAGAGAATTCTCTGAAAACATTTTGTTTTATTTACAAATGCCATAGTGTGTTTTGGTGGGACTATCCTTATAGTAGTTTGCATTTTTTGAATATCCGTTTTGTTTTACTTTTTTTCGTTTAAGTACAGTACTTTTTAAGTGGGCCTTGTGTGTATCTGAATCTATCTTAATATTAAGAATTATAAAGGTTAAATGATTTTTTTCCTTACTTTTAACCTAGGTAGAGATCTGTTTTTTTTTATTATTTGGTTTCTCCAAACCAGGAATTAGTCATATTTTTTACTTTGGTTTTTCTGCTGGAAAAGAATGAATACTAATTTAATTTAAAAAATTGTCTACAAAATGTCACTCCCAATACAAAATGTCACCCCCAATTCAAAATGGCATCTTTATTATATCTATAATAAAATGTTATTCCTTTTCAATGGCCTTCTAGTCTCCATTCATTCTTTCCTTACCAGACTTCTTTCATTAAAAATTAATTTAACCTATGAGGAAAGTTTTATTATTTTTTTCCAAAAAACATCCAATTCGCGTAAATAATTTTAAAACAACAAAACAAATTCTTTATAACATTTGTTTGGTAATAATAAATATCATTGACAAAATGTATCTTCTGGTAACTTCTCTAGAACGTTTTTTGTGGTCTATGTGTGTATATTAAAGTTTCTCACTACTTCTTATATTAGTTTAAAATAGTATTTACTTTATTTATTTTTCAGAAGGCGCTTTATTCCTTGTATAAGACTGACTGTGACCTTGCTTTTTGTGTTGGCTTTTGCACTAACTCTTAGTGTAATAATTCAGGTAAACTGTCGAATGACAGCGTCCGAGAACCAGTACTGCCCTCTAGACGGTGTTATAACTCGAATAAATATGGGAGTACCACCTATGTAAATACAATTTTGTTTAAAAACCGAATAAAAATTATTTTTACGTTATTTAGTTTTTTGTTTAAAGAGTTGAATGTTTATAAAGTAAGCTTAATTATAATAGAGGTTATTTTATTATG
Organism: Listronotus bonariensis; assembly: GCA_014170235.1. Lineage (NCBI taxonomy): Eukaryota > Metazoa > Arthropoda > Insecta > Coleoptera > Curculionidae > Listronotus > Listronotus bonariensis. The sequence continues at coordinate 23,576 of JACEGR010008017.1, forward strand.
AACGTGTTGATTTGTTTATATTTGTTTGTTCCTAAAAATGTGATTTTCATTTTTGTACTTAAAAATGTTTGATATAAAAGAACTTACTTAAAACATACCAGTGTTTTTCTTCCCTTTCTAGTGGGTTTACACACCATACCACCCTGTAAATAAATCATGAAGTTGCGACCAATACTGTTGTACAGGGTGTCCCAACTCTATACACCAAATGATCGCTCCCTCTCCCCCAATACAATATACAAAAAGGAACTCAATAGAAAACTTTTCTTTGGATACACTAATTTTATAGGCAGTATTAGAAAATATATAATATAGTATATATGCAAGGTATCACAAAACCATAATTTTCTTAGTCAAATATTTTTTTTTAATGGAACACCCTGTATATTTTGGACATATTTTTACTTTTTATTAAATTGCAACATCAAATATGTATAATTCACTATACATCAATTATTGCTGGTTTTGAGATATAAAGGAATGTTGATATAATCATTAAGGGTAAAAAGTAAAGCAAGAAAATAGGTTCTTGTACTTTTAAATTATTCTGACACTGTTATAGTGACAAATTATGTGATGACAGTGACGGAATCATTTTAAACTAAATAATATTAGAACCAAAATAATAATTTTTACTTAACTTTTTATTATTAATAAATACACTGATATGCTGCTATTTCAACAACCAGCAATAATTGACATATAGTGTATTATACAATTCCTATGTTAAATTCAATAAACAACCAAAAATTTGTCAAAAAATACAGGGTGTTCTATTAAAACAAAACCTTCTTGACAATAAAAATGTGGATTTTAAGCACTTTGTATGTTTACCAACACTTAATAAAATTATATGTCCAAATAAACATTCTTTTATCTTAAGTTTCTTTTGGTATTTTGTACAAGGGTGAAGTAAATTTAAGTATAAATTAAATAGATTTGAGACATCCTTTATACCACTACCAATTTTTTTTTTGTTTGTTGAAAAACATTACAAAAAACGAAGAAATGCCGTTTAATTTTTAACTTTAACTTTTCAGATATTACAGGGTGTCTCTAAAAGGTGCGGAAAAATGCTACCCCAAAGTCCTGGTGATCAATTCTCAAATCTCGACTAAAAATGTCGCAATTGACAAATTTTGCATTTAAATTTCGTTTATACGTTTTGTTTCCAGTTCTTGAGTGTTATGCGACTCTTAATCTCGAATTCGAAATTTTGTCGAAAGGTAAAACCTGGCAACAGTGTAAAATTCTATAAGTGTTAGGTTAGATACCACAATCACGAACGAAATTTAATTTGTCGCACTCTTTCCCCGGTCTTAGAGTAGTGCGGTTCACGTTTACGTAGAAGTCTACATAGACTTCCCGGGTAGGCGGCTGAAGGAGTCGTATGGGCGTTGCTGTACCCTTGGGGATCGAGAAAAGATTCACGCTAAATTGGGGCTTCTTTCTTTTGGGGCTAAGCGAAGTGTTTCTTATTCATATGCTAGGAAAGTCTGGGAGTTTCGAGCTCGATTATCCAGAGTTTCCACGGACAAAGCCGGGAAAGCTTATAAGCAATAGCTTATATCACCGGAACGGGAGAACTGGCGAATTGACTTAGTATCAGAGCCATAAAACAAAGAGACAGATAATGTGTCAAATGGTCGTACGCACTCGGAAAAATGTCTAATACAAAATTTTAAAAATGATATTCGAGAATACAGATTTTGATCTCGCATGCGAGAGCATGTATTCGAGATTCGAGAATAGACCTCCTGCGGGCCTATTCTCGAATCTCACTTTACAGCGTCGAATGCGTGATGAACGAAATGTCGCTAAAAAAACAGTTTTTATGCGACAATCTATCAATGTCGAACGCGACACTAGTATTCGTGATTCGAGAATCCCCGGCTTGAGGCTACAATATGACTATTTAACCTAACTTACCTTGGTCCAAAAAGGGATAATTTTGGTGATACAGGCTGCCAAAAACGTATTCTGGTTTTAGTTTTTTTATAAATATGTAAATGTTAATAATAGGTGTATTGTCACAATCTTTGGCTAAAAAGGGTTTTGAAAGGTAAGAATTTAAAATCTGCTATGAATTTTATTGTTTCCTGTAGAGGGCGCCACCTGGGGTATCATATAAATTAATAAACTAAATAACTTTTTTAAGCCACCCTCTATATAAATTTTATACAAAAAGTCTTGTTCTTCAACCTATTTTACATAAAAAAGATATTCTGGGTAAAACCTAATTTAAGCAGCCGTTTTTAAGATATTTGGATTTAAAAAAATCACCTCCTGTGGGGCCAGCTCTAAGCTATACAGGGTGTTTCAGAATTAGATGCTAATCTTTTAGAGTGTAAATCCTTAAGTGATGTTAAGAAGAAAAGTTCAAATAAACCTATGTCTTGTACTTTGGGCACTTTATATTGATAATGAATACCTAGTAAGTAACTATGGTTACTGAGCTTTTAAACCAATGTGTTTTAATTTAAATAACCTTGAGGGCCCAAAGTTAGTTTTTTTTCGTTTTCAAATGGCCATCTTGTATAATTAGAAAATTGGTTTGAGCCAAACGTTTGATATCGTGTCTGGAATGTGTTGAAAATTAATGTTCATAAACTGTCTATCATACAAGGGGTCAGTAGAAAAATGGTACAAGTGACAATAAAAAAATATGCCATGTCATAGAAGCCTGAAGTTAATTGCTAATTATAAAATCCCTAAAAATTTAAAATATTAACAAAAATAAATATAAACCCTAAAAAGTATAAATATAAAATAAAACTAAACAACATAACAAATAGGCAATGTGAGGAAAAGAGACAGCCTAACGTAAATACTGGCATGTAAACATTTCATATTGGATGATTTATCTTACATCCTTTGTGTTGCTTTACTGTTTAATATACCTTTAACTATTGCTTACACAGTATACATCGCACACCTAGATCATAACTGTCGCAACTCAAAAAAAAAAAAAATTCATTTCTTTTTCCAGAAATGTCAAAATAGTGATTCCCGGATGCTACGTGCAATGATGTGTTTACGAAATTTTAATAAGGGAAAAGCGTTGTTCACCTATTTAAAAATTCGTGAAGACATTATTTGAAAAATTATCAGTTTCACTTCCCTCAGTTTCTTCACTGGCAAGTAAACATCATCATTTAATCACGTGACAGGTGCCATTTGAAATATTAAACATTCAGAATGAAGTTAGCCACATAAGTTAAAAAAAAATGTTTTTGCTACCGTTTTGATCTAGGTGTGCGACATAAAAATCAAATAGGGCTGCCTTATCTCTCCTTTTACAAAATTTTACTTGTGCCGTTTTTCACTGATATAAAAAAGAGTGTGACGTCATTTCATTTTGTGTTTGTAATGTAAATATTATATCATAATTTAGAATAAAGAAATTTAAGTAATTAATAAAGTAAGCAGCATTTACATTGATATAGTGAAATAGTTGTTGTTAGCAACTAACCCATTTATTATACAATGTAAATGCGACTTGACTCAGGAGGAAGAAAACATTTAAAAAAATAATAATAAAACTAAACTTATTTACTATGGGAGAATAGAAAATTAAAACATCAAGTTAAATTATTAGAACTTATATTTTTTACAGTTGGAGAAAAATAAATTAAGTTAAATTTTGAAATCTTGTGTAATTAATACACAATGTATTTACAACGGTAAAATATACCTAAGAAAACTGTGAACGATTGTATAAAATAAAGTATAGATACAGTACATAAACAATAATATAACGATACATTTTTTTGCATCTAGACATGACTATTTAACTACTCTTATCACAATGTCCGTGGCAAGTAGCCACTCCACACAAACAGCACAGTATAAATAAGTAACATGTATTTTTATTAATTGCGAGTTTCAATATATGGACATGTTTGGCTTTCACTTGTATTGCAGCATCAATTTTGTTTACAAGATTAGTATTTACAATAAAATGAACGGATCGTCCTTTCAAAAACAGCTTTCGATCGCTTTCAATCCTAACAATGTGTAATATACACTAAATATACAAAAATGGGAAAAACAACTGGCTCGAAAACCGTTTTGGAAATGGTTCACAGCATATAATTAATTTAGAAGGTAAGTCCAACCGTTTGAGACTTCTGGCATAATTATTTTTGTAACCTTAGTGGATATATTTAAAATGGTTCGCCATTTATATACATATTTATTGGTTAACTTAATGCCTAAGCTCATTGAAAGATTATATATATTTTTGGGTCAAATTCTCAGCTAATAATAAGCAAATGTCAAAAATCTTGCTTAGATGTGCCCATCATTTTACCAGCAAAACATAATTTAATTAAACACTACACTACTATATGTTGGTAATAACTGTTTCAATTTAACTCATATACACTTCTCCACGAAATTAATGCACCAGTCCGATTTTTCAATAAGCTTTAATACAAAAATGCTTAGTTTAAAAGGCTATAACTCTGTTAATAATTAAGTTATCAAGACAATTAAAAAAAAAATGTTAAGGAAAGATGAAGCTATTACTTTGGCGTAACCGTTGTTAATTACTGTTAACAATACATTCTACAGGGTAATTAAAAGTTTTTGGCAAAAATAAATAATTTTTAATTGCCCTGTGTGATGTGCTGTTGAAAGGCAGTAATCTTATTTAGGAATAAATTATACCCTTATTTATTTATGATGTTTTATCACCACAAATTTGATTACTTTCTTTTAACAGCACATCATACAGAAAGATTAAAAATTGTTAATTTTTGCCAACAACTTTTAATCACTCTGTAAGATGTATTGTTAACAGTAAATAACAACAGTTAGGCCAAAGTTATAGCTTCACCTTTCCTTAACATTATCTTTTTTAATTGTCTTGATAAATAAATTATTAAGATTTATGGCCATTAAAACTAAAGCATTTTTGTATTGAAGCTTATGGAAAAATTGGGCTGGTGCATTAATTGCTTGGAGAAGTGTATAATGCTTTTGTTTAAAAGTAATTGAAATAATAATACAGAAAATTGAAAATAAAAATGGTCTGCTATTTTTCAAGTGAATGGTTCATTTCAAAAACAAGATAACTCATAGGGGTTATGTTTTATATTGTTTTTGTGTTACGACTTATCTTGTATTTAAAATGAACGATTTTAATTTTGAAGCAGTTTTACAAGTCACCAAGATATAAAAACACAAAACAGACAGAAAAAAGTCATGGTACAAATAATGACAAACATTTTAACATTTGCATATCGTCTGTGTAATCGCAAAGTGCGTAACTCCATTTTTAGAAATTTTAGAGAAGCAGAATTTTTCAGTGATGTGTGGTAGCATACAGTAAAAATAATTTAATATGAAAGACTATAATATCTTCTTTCATATTAAATATTTTTTTACTATATGCTACCACATATCACTGTAAAATTCTGCTTTAAAAATGTTTTTCTAAAATTTCTAAAAATGGAGTTATGCACTTTGCAAATTACATTGACGATATTACTAGCTTACAGAGAATTCTACTCTGTGATTTGGAATATACTATGGGTTATGGGTTAAGCATTCATTGCTACTGATTTCTATACCTATTTTAAAAGGAAAATATTGTCATTATTATCTTTTAACTTATTTGTACACAATATAGTGGTATTAGGAAAATAATAGTCTTATGTTTCTAAACCTGAATTTATTTAGGCATGTAATTTAACAACCATAAAATCATTTATTATGTCTACGTTTCTACACATTTAAAATTGAAAAACAAATTTTTAAAACATTTGTTTGCTATAAATACTAAAATATGAAAAATAATTTAAAACAATATTTATACATTGACTACCAAATGACAAGATTTTCCTTTGATTATCTGCACAAATCAAAAACAAAAGTGTAATTCAAGAAAAAAAGTAAAATTAATTACAAATTCTACAAAACTGATGAATGCAGAACCAAATCCCTTAATGAAAATGTCTTAAGAAGCTATAAAGTGGTAAGCACTTTTTAAATACACATTGCATTACCTAAAGGGACATAAGCTTATTGAATTGAAGTATTTAAAAAGCCCTACCCTCAGTTTGTAACACAAAATATGACCAATTCTTTAAAAAATTCTCACACGTTTGTGAAATTTTTAACAAGTTGTGTTGCTATATCTTCTTGATATAGTATTTATAATTTTAAGAATGTGTTCTTGGGCACACTATTTTTAATAAAATAAGAATAGTATATTATATTTAGATATTATATGTTTTTCTATTTTACTTTATTTTTTTCTTTAATTAACACAAAATAGTAAACTGCAATTTGGTTTCACAGTTGAATATCATTAAATTGTCATATGGAAAAACTATTTATTTAGCAGTTTAGCATGGAAACTAAATGTAGGTAGCAATCTTTTAATGAGTATGAAGGTAACTGCTTATAAATATATGGCAGTATTCATAGAGAATTTGTAAAAAAATAAATTTATAAACTATAATATATGTAATGTATGTTTCCAAAAATGTTGACTATAGAAAATACCCATGGCTAATAATTTGTAACCCAATATACAGTCATAACCTTTCCTTAGTTTCTCCCTGTTTGACAAATGCCATTAGATTCTTATGGCGATCTAGTTTGCTGTTCTTTATAAAATTTTGATTTTTAATAACTTGGAGAATATAAAATTATTCTCAAGACATTTAATTTTTTCCACTAATTGCTTTTTATTATCATTCCGCCAAATTAAATAGAGAAATGTATTCCTAAATATTTTTGCTGATTAATGGAAGGATGGATAACTTTAAAAATGAACTTTACCAATAAATAAAACAAAAAATATGTTGCTATTGTGTATAAAGATCAGGTAAATAAAATATATTTAATAAAAAGAAGTAGTGCACACTTTAGTACTTTTTACAGATTTGGTCATAATTTTTTTGTAGCATTAAATTTTCTATTATTGAATTACAAATATCAATAAAAAAGTAATTTTTATCCCCAACTATACCAAAAATCATATTAACATCACAATTTCTTTAAGTCCTAGATGTTGTGTATCAGCATTATGTAGTCATTAAAAAAATAAATTTAACATTTAATGAAAACAGAAACAAACCAAATTATCACAAAAATTACTTTTATTTTCAAAATGTTTAGTAATGTGACAAACATAAGCCATTCTGTACAACTTTATTTGAAAACACTATTGATAACCTGAAATATTGGGAATGAAAACAGGCGAACCAAAACCAAATATATGGTACAAAGCAAGGTCATTTTATAAAATAACTTATTAACATTCTCTACAATATAGTTTTGAACCTACATGAGAGGAAAACGTACATTCAGTTTTGCACTTAAATATTTTTTAATCTGGACTGCAAACTTTATTCTTTAAAACAATAATGTTACATTGGCTAGTGAGAAGTTTTCTTTTATAGGAACTGTCTTCTTGAAATTGGTTTTTTTAATAACTTTAAAGATGTCTTGTGTTTATTTTTATAGTAATAATAAAATAAGAACATTATACATTAAGTTAATATAACTTAATTATTTATATTTGACCTAAAATGTTTTAGAAATTTTCAGTAGTTTTGTTTTAAATTAAAAGTTATTTTATATGTGTATTAATTTAGATTAATGTTTATACAGTCTTACAATACTGTAACTGTAATAAATATGGGCACTGACATTTTAAAAATATACAGAATGGTATAAAATTACACATTTTTTTGGTCATATAGCCCACATTTATTGGCCAAGTTTTGGCAGTGACAAATAAAAATGCAAAAAGTTAGGCCTTTTTACACTACACAATTTAAAGTTATTAAATTACTTGCTAACCATGCTTAGAAAAGATTTAGTGGAATACTATTAAGTATAAAAACCCTTTGTCTTAGGTTATGTCTCATATTTTTATATTTACTGACTAGTTTAAGGTCGATTTTCTGATGAATAGCTCAAGTAAGGGCTAACTTAAGTTCATTAGTACAAATATTTTTTTGTCCTATGGTTTTCCTACTGAATCTTGTCCAAATATGGCAGTAGTCACTCCAACAAAAAATATACAATTTTTTGACCAAAGTAAAAATAAAACAAAGAAAAACGCACCACTAGCCCTCATAACACACCGACGCAAAAAAGCGTTTCAAGCAACAAGAAATTGAAAAGATCTATTTTCCCGCGCGGCACATGGCGTCCTAGCCTTATCTCGCAACTGGGTCCTTCTCACTAAAACAACTTTTAACAACAACATTTTGGGCATCTGGATACTGTCCCACAAGCACAGAGTTTTGTGCAATAACTTGACCATTCTTTTTTAAACAAAGTTTATCTCTTATTATTTAAATAACTTATTAAACACAGCACTGCACTAAGATGAGGAGGAAGCATTCATAGCTCCGAAGATGCCCGTCGAAAAAGAACTGGCCTGCTGTTGTTGCTGTTGCTGCTGCTGTTGTGCTTGTTGATTTGATGTTACTCGTGAGTGCTTGGGCATTGGGGGTTGCAAGTACTCATGTTTGGCCAACGAAAGAACGTCTATGCGATCTTCTTTACGGTAGGCCAGACAGCTTCTTATAAAACTCTGAAAGTAAAAGTAGGTTTATTTTTACACATTTCATTATAATTATAATATTGTAAAGTGTGGTTATGGGTGAAGTAATGGGACTTGAATATTAATATAAATGTATAAAAGAAAACTGAATAAAGCATAAAGAAACTTATATTAAGTCAATTAATTTTTAAAAAGTAATATCAAAGTCAGACCATCAGTCGTTTTTAATAAAAAGTTTTTCACATTTTTGAGACGCGACCAAAGGATCAGTTCACGTCTGGTAGTCTTATTAAGAACTTATTTTATTGGATTATGATAAAATAATTTGGACTGGAAGCCCTTAAACCTATGTTTAAGGATTGCAACGGCATATAAAAAAACCTGTAGTAAGTTTTTCATTCTTGTCATGACAATTGGTTAGAGGTAGACATGTATATCCAAGATAAAAATAAAAACTGTATAATAAAAATATCTATTATAATTTATGTATGTTTATATACAAATGTAAATTAGGTAGGGGTTTTAAATTTGACAGACGATTCCTTTGCATAATTTTAAAACAAGTTTTTATAAATATATTCTTCATTCTTAAGATTCAGGGTGTTAAATTTAAAAATTGTTTCTTGGTAAATATCTAAAATATCATTTACCCAATTTTGCTGTTATTTAAATTGGGATTTACAACGTCTTATTAGAAATTATGTAACACCAACAAATACTAAATAAAGTTTATTTTGGGACTAGCCAATTTTACTAAAATTAGTGTGTCAAAGTTTTTAAAGTGTTAAAGTTATCTTGAGGAAGAAGAATTTGCTGACCAATGTTAAATGATGAACTTTTTGTTGTAAAATTGCTTGAAGAATCGCCCGTTAAATCTAATATATATCGTCTGTGTAATTCGCTAAATGTGTAACTCCATTTTTAGAAATTTTACAGGAGCATATTTTAAAGCAGAATTTTACAGTGAATAATTTAATGTGGAAAAAAGTAATTAAAAATTATTTCTTTTGGTTAAATTTATTAAATGTTAACATACAATACAAATAAAAAGAGTTTAGCAGTTTTCTAGTGATGATCTGGATTATTTGAAGTTAAGAACTTTATGAACTACATTTATGATATAATACCCTGTAAATAATTAATTATTACTTGTTGTAATAGAAGCTCGTAGCTCTTCTTCTTTAAAATAATTTATACCACCAGGATTATTTAGTTTATTAGTATTTTTATGACAGTGTAGGCTAGCATAAAAAATATACAAACAATACATGGGTTTTACCTTAGCTTCATTTGTCACAGCAGGTTTGTTAGCAAACTGGACATCAGTTGCCTTTAAGATTGTATTTTCCTCTAATATGGTGGCCTGGGACTGATTGTGTCCGAAGGGCTTTTTACCATACAGGCACTGGTAAAATATCACACCTACACTCCAGACATCGACTTTTGAGGATATTTTTGGGGGTTTTTGCCGACAACAAAACATTCGGGAGGCAGATACCTACAACAAAAATAATGTAAAGTTAGCAAGTAAGTGTCATATGACCTGATAAATTTTATTTTGTCTAGACATTTTAAATTAATGTTTGAAACAAATGCTTACCAATACGTGCCAGCACCTTGCGACGTAAGGTCCATACCATGATCAGGATTGTAATTCTCCTCATCCATAACCTTACTAAGACCAAAGTCGGTAATTTTGATCTCACCGCATACGTTGCCTTCCGTTAACAAAATATTCCCTGGCTTTAGGTCATAATGAATCACAGGTGGCTTGATCTCATTCAGGTACTTGAGCGCCGACACTACCTGCATTACTATGGATCTTGCCTCTCGTTCGGGTATTGTCTTATGCTAAAAAATAATATGTATTGATATACTAATATAGAGTATTAATTAATCCAATAATCATTTACTACACTCTGTTCACTATAAAGTGAGAAAAACACCTGAACAAAAAAATTATTTCATTGGTTTTAAAAGTCAGTAACCTTAGTTACCACAATAGAAAATTTATTTTATTGGTTTAAAACTACAGTAACCGGTCCTAGGTATTCAATATTAATTTATAGTGGCCAAAGTATAGTGTATGCTATGCTTGTATTAAGATGTAGTCTAATGGTATGTATAGAAATTGCGAATAAAAATGCATTTTATAATTTGAAGTTCATTGATAACTAAAACTGACATAATTTTAAAAATCTTACCTGCTTTAAATAAAAGTCTAAGTCATGACCATCACAGTATTCTAAAACTGTACAAAACGAATTTGCGTCTATTTCAAATACATCATATAACTTAACTACACGGGGGTGATCTAATGCTTTATGGATATTGTACTCCCTTAAAGCATGCCTAAAAGAAAACAAAACAAATGTTTAATGTACTTGTTTTTACAAAACAGAAGAAATGATTGGATGTATTAATTGTGATCAGTCCCGTCTTGAAACACAATTGACCATCATAGTATTTCTGGATCAAAGGATATCATCATAAAACCTATCATTATTTAATATTTTTAGGTAAGGCGCGCACTAAAGTGGCAAGCAAGTGATGTGGCAGCGAGGTGGTGAACTAGTGGTAAATTAAGTCTTTAAAGCCCTCAAAAATTAAACTTTTGGAGACAAGTGGTGCCCAACTGACACCATATACTACCCTAACACCATTTCACCGCCACGTTAATTTAATGCGTGCTTCTGTATTTATTTATGCAGGATTTAAATATTGCTTTTGACATTGACTTACCACCTGGTCGCTACGTCACTTGCCTACCATTTCAGTGCGCGCCTTGCTTTTGAGAGTGATTCTTAACCTGTACGCATAATATCGGGACATTATTGCAAAGGACAAAAAATTACTAATATGACAAAAAAGTAAGTCAAATATTTTTACTTATGGAAATAATCAATTATTTTAACACTTTAAATGCCAGACTTTTCTTGGAGAAAGTTGTAGCGGGTCTGGGGCGCCAAGTCAATATTTGATGAAAATCCATTCCTTCTTAGCACTTAAAAATATAAAAATATGATAATCTCTCAAGCTAAAAATATTTTGCTAACTTTTTTCCAGTATTAGTTATTGTTTGTCCTTAGCAATAATTTTTGAAGTTTATGCGTAAAGGAAATCACCTTAAATTTATAGAAATTAAACTGGTTTGTAAGCATTTATGAAAATAATACATAATTTAATATATTCTGAAATAAATTTTTGATTGATTATTATTTATTAAGCTTTTGTGCTTGATTTGTATTTTTAATTATTATGAAATATATTTTACTTATATCAATATTACAAATTAATTTCTTGTGAGTTTTAATCTACTTTTTCGGTTTATTTATAAGTATGAAACATCACAAAAAAGACATAAAAAGGTTTTTACATGTGTCTGACATTGTTATAATGTGAATAAAGAAAGAGATTTTAACTTATTTTTAAAAACTATTATTTTTACAATAATGGATTACTTAAATTTTGGTTGGCTGTGGTAGAGCTTATATCTTTAAAAAATCAAGCAGCCTTTTCACTAAGGACTCCTACAAGGAAAGTATCCCAGGAGTCGTCCACCGATTTTCATAAAACTGCAATATGTTGTAGTTTGTAGTCCATCAAAAAAATATATATATTTTTTTATTCGCCATTAAACACTTTTAAGGGAGAAATGCACCCCTAAAATCCACCCTTAATTTTTTTCTCAACTATCTTGAGAAAAAAATGAGTAGAGGCTAATACAATTTTCAATAAATTAAATTTTAGTTTTGATTTTGTAAATTGATCTCATGTCGTTCTCAAGATATTTGAAAATAACGATTTCAGGGGTGCATTTTAGCCCTTAACATGTGTTTAATGGGCAGTCAAAAAATATGTCTTTTATTTTTTGATACTTTGCAGTTTTATGAAAATCGGCGGGGAACACCCAGATAGTCATATTCATACTTTTTAAAAGATAGCCACATTTCTTTACATTTGCTAGTGACCAGTTTCATTTTTGCTAAGTTTAACTAGTTATAGTACTGGTATTTGACACAATGTATGTCACGTTACATTTCTTCCTTAATGATTTTACCAAACTCACTTGATATAGTTGGCCTTCTTATCCTCCTTCCAGTCCTTATTGAGCTGGTGAACCTTACACGCAACGTACCGCTGCTCTTTGAGATCGAATGCCTTGTGCACTTCGCTGAAGCCGCCCTTTCCCAGCAGCATCAGCAAAAGGTAACGATCGTTGAGCACCGGATGGTTGTTGAACCGCGACTGGTCCTCGTTGTGGATACGTTTTAATTCCCTGTAAATAAATAACAGACATTATTATAAGTTTGTTTTTGTTTAAATAAAAACCATAAATAACCATCACTTAAATATAACAAATTCAAAGATCAGATACAAAAGCAAGTAGAAGTAGATTACACTTCCCTAAAGCTATTGTTTTCTTCAAAACAGTACCGTCATCTAGCGACCGTAATAATATGTTGAATGATGTCACCAAATATTGTGCAGTACTATGCACCGAGAGTCGTTTGCAAGGAAACGTTAACGGCGGCCGTAACGTATCAAAGCGGTGCCGTCATATTGGTAGCAGTGGCCAGTACGGTGTGAAACAGTTGCTCAACGGTTTTTGTCGACGTAATCCACATCGCGCCAGCGCGGAGGGACTGTTCTTGTGTATACAGACAAATAGACTTAAATCATGATTTTGGTATTTAAAGTTATATTTTGGAAAAAATAATTTTATATTAAATTATTATTAAACTTAATAAATTACGTTCTAAAAATACATACACTGTGCCGAAAAAGTCTGAAAACAGCTTTTAAAAAATGTTAGAGTAACTTTTAACAAGGAATTTGATGGTGATCTTAATTTTGACCATGTCGATTTTGACTTTCTTGTTCTCTAAAATGGAAACCCCTTTTGACGTCGGCAATCAAAAACGCAAAATTTCACATTTAAATCTTCTCCAGAGAAATCAGGTTTTTACCTTTAAATTTTTTTAGTGGCCATCAAGTCATCTCTGATTTATGGCCTAGGTACATTTTTAAACTTTAAATTGCCTTTGCTCTTTTGATTGCCGATGTAAAAAAATGAAAAGCAATAGAAGCAGTAATTTTAAGGAATCTTCCTTAGAATTCAATAAAAATTATCTTACTCTAAAAACCCACATACCTTAGGTTCTGGTGACAATGGATTTAAAATTCGATTTGTCGGTTTTGATGGTATGTCATATTTTATGAAATTCAGTAGATAATCGAATAATGCTGGTATCGATCGAAAATATTGGCAAAATTTATTTTCGTTGCTATGAAGGTGATGGCAAATAATATTTAATATGCCCCTTCCTCCGCGCGTTTCTTAAATAGGTCTGACTTACTGTTTCTTTGCGTATTTTCTTCTTTCTCCGATTTTTTATAATTATTAGCATTGCAATGTCTAGAGTATCCATGTTCCAGGATAAATTAAAAACCACTGTAAATTAATTTGTACTGTTTTTTGACTTTACACCGTTTTGTGTAGCCGGACTTTCACACCGCTGAGGCGCTATTTAACGTATTCTTACGGCCGCTAGATGACGGTACCGTTTTGGAGAAAACCATAGCTGAACTAAATAAAATCCTAGCAGTGACTAACCTAATATGAAGATTCCTTTCCCTTTCCAGCTTCTCCATCTCCAGCTGCAGATCAGCATCTTCCTTCTTAAGCGCATTTTGCCTCAGTTTCAGAATCTCATCAGCCTCATAGTACTCCTGTAACGTCAAGGAACCTGGCACCGCGTCAGGTTTTAGGAACCCGCTATCCGTCGTCGTGCCGTTATGCAGCGCACTTGAGTTGTTTCGTTTCCTACCACCCCTTCGCTATTCGATGGTCTCTTTTTTATAAGGAGTTTCTTTTGTCGGTCAATCTCCTCCCGTTCTGCAGTGATCTCTTCCTGCCGCCTGTAATAGGAGAAATGGAAAGAGTGAATAAAAGATGATAGTGCAAAAAATTAAGTATTTGTATTTGCAAAAACTATCAGTCCCGTCTTGAAACACATTGACCATCATAGTAAGTCTGGATCAAGGGTTATCATCACAATAAAAGCTTGGATGTAATTATAGAATTAACTTAAAAAAAAACAAGCAAGATGAGAAATAAAATCATGATTAATAAAATAAAGTGTACCATCAGTTAAATCAAAAATAGTTTTCCAAAATAAGGGTACATTTGACCCACTGATAGATAGGAGTAAAACTACTTATACCGGATGATGCATCGCCGGGCGGGACATAGGAAATCCCATGTAATTTTTAATGGGGTCAATTATTGGCTCCCTAATTATTTTAGAGAAAAATCTATTGAAGTTTATTGAAGAGCATACAAATCTACGTCCATGGTAAAAACTTAAGATTTTTCAGTTAACCCGTTTGCTAGTTAGATGCTAATATATTTTTAAAAAATGTTACATTATTATCGCCTCATATATTTATGAACAACAATAAAAATACCAGTTAGCGTGACATAACGTCATTTTTAAATTTAGTGCTTTATTATTATCCAAAAATCGTAAATATTATAAATGTCATAAGTTCTTAAAATTTGTTACTTTAGTTTAGTTTAACTTAATTCGTTTGTATAAATACAACTTTAATCTTTTCCCTATACGATTTTTTGATAATAATAAAGCACTCAATTTTATAATGACAACGTAATGTTACGCTAACTGGTATTTTTATTGTTGTTCATAAATATGAGGTGATAAAATTGTAACAATTTTTAAAAATATATTAGCATCTAACTAGCAAACGGGTTAACCGAAAAATCTAAAGTTTTTACCATGGACGTAGATTTGCATGCTCTTCAATAAACTTCAATAGAATTTTTCTCTAAAATAATTAGGGAGCCAATAATTGACCCCATTAAAAATTACATGGGATTTCCTATGTCCCGCCCGGCGATGCATCACTCGGTATGTATGTGCTAGATTAATTTTGCTTGTATTAAAACCTAGCCTAATATGTATACTAAGATCATAAGTATTATGTGGTAGTTAAATATTTAATTTTCTTATATTATTTTGTCTGGTCAAATAAATGAATAATCACAGTTTATAAATTCTTAAACTCAAGATTTTAAGACTTGGTGATCTCTCTCCTATACACCTCTTCTCTTATAATGCTTTTGCTTATTTTAGACAAAATTTATTATGTGTATGCTTATTTTTTGCACTGTACTTAAATTTTTCATTTTTTTTTTTGTTATATGAAAATTACAATTTGAGGCTCTCTGTATATTGCAGTCTATTTACTTAACCCACCTCGCAAGCTCCTGAAACGCATGCCCGTCCGTCCAGTTTTCCTGAAATGTGGCGCCTACCCGTTGCGTCACAAACTGTCCCAGCCTTAACCTATTTTGCATACATTTCTGCCGCGATTCTTTCTTCTCAATTGAACTCTTTTCTTTTAGAAGCTTTTTTACAACCTAAGAAAAAATGGAAACATTAAAGCATTAGCATATTTTTATATAAAATCAGTACTTATTGTTTGTTAAGGTAAATGGTTATCCCAAGTTGTTAATTACACTGGCACACAAATAATATGCACCCCGGACGCAACCTATCTACAGGCATGTTTCTTGACTCGCAGAATCCGAATTTCACATCAGTTTAGACCGACCATTCACCCTCTAATTTTGGGTAAATTGCAAAAACTTTTACTATTTTTCTTTACATGAAAATTTTCTTCTATTCTAGTCTATTAATATTTTTATAGCTAGATAATTTTGCATTTTTGCAGTTTTTATGTTTTTTTTTTTTACAATTTTCTTAGATGTAAAATGACTTATAAACTATGTACACTTTAAATGATTATTCAACGGTTCCAAATACATGAAAACTATTGTTGCCCTAGATCCCAAAATTAATTTTATTACTAAACATCCAATTTTCGCTATTTCTTACGGTTTTTGTTTTAATTCACTAGGAATTGAAGGGTTTACGTCCTAAATTGACTTAAAAGCCGGATTCAGCGGGTCGAAAAACATGCCCGTAGATAGGTCACGTCCGGTGTACAGAAAACTTTTTTGTGTGTTGGTGTTATGCTTGAAAAAATATGATATTGATCACATTATTATTATTTAATAGTATGACTAAAATCTCTGCTTTTAAGACAAATAATTTTTGAACAAAATATGAATTAATTTACATTTTAACACTAACCTCAATGCATTTGTTAACTTGCTGTTTGTGTTGGTCGATGGCTTTTTGTTGCGTCGAGATTTGATGCCTCAGTTCTTCATTCGTCCGCGTCAGTTCTTCAATTTTGGTGTTTCGTACCTCCAGATCGGAGGATGCTTGTGTCTCGAACTCTTGTATTCGATGACACGTTAATTCAGTCTGAAATAAAAAAAATAAACTATTAACCACAAAAACAAGCAAGCTGGGAGCTTCTACATATTTTAAAAAATCTACTAATAAATAATTTATTAATTAACATGGAGTTTAAGATCAATGTTACAAATTTATATCAATGTTATGTATAGCTAGGTTAGATTAGCGGTTTTAACATTTTTTGGCCCTATTTTAATACAAAATGTTAAAATTTAGTTTTAAGGACCTACGGTATAACATAAAGTAGATCGTAATAGTGCCTAGCATTATTCAGTTGCTATTAAGAGATATGATAATATAATATATTTTAGAAAAAAAGTAGAAAAATGTATATACTATAAGTCCTATGGTAATTTACAATTTTAAGTTATGACAGAATCAGTAAAAAAACTTGTTAAAAATATTATGTTTTACTTCTTACAACTTCAAATAATCATTGATAAATTAATTAATTTCAACACCACAATTTATAACACATTACATTCATGCTGTAGAATTAAATGATCTGATAGGCCTCGGGTGCAATATTTTTAAAAGTACATATTTATAACTTAAGAAGATATTATAATTTTTTTAATAAGTGTAACCTCAAGTCTAGCGATTTTTTCATGGTAGTAAAAAATGTTACACTTTTAACAGCTAACCCACAGTAAAACAAACACCATACAGAAAACACATTTTGTTCAAGTTTCTTTTATCCAAAACATAACACTATTAGTATTCATTTTTTCAAATTTTTATCGGTTTTTAGTCATATTGACTTTTTCTTATATAATATCATCAGAGAGAAAATTCTGCAAAATATTTCGATTGTATGCAAGTCTGTTGGCAATTTCGTGAATGACATTTACAAGAAAACCACGAGCTGTCAAGCGAGTGGTTTTGATTAAATGTCATGAACGAAAAAATATTTTGCCTAAAAATTTTTTTCTGGAATAATATTTGACAAGACTATTTCACGAGAATTACAAATAAGTGTTCAACCTTTAATTTACATCAAATGCAACATTAGTTTTTTTCTTTTTACATTAACCCAACTAAGTTTTGGCGCTGACATACCATCATGATGGTCCTATCAAGGTAGGAGTTTTACCAGTAGAAAACAGGAGGTTGTTATAACATTCTGCCAGTGTAAAACACTTTAGTGAAATAGTCTTCTTAATAGCATTTTAAATTAATAATAGTTAAAAGAAGTCATAATTTGTAAAATGAGAGATTTCCAGAAGCCTATCAGTGATGGGTAATAATGTTTTTATTTCAAAACACATTAGCTTACATACCTGTATTAATTTGCTAACCATAGAACTAGGTAACCTCTGGAGAGGTTGGCGGGAGGAAGTGAGAAAGTCGAAGGGACTCGTCGTTACCGGCGAAGGTAGCCCGACCTGCTGAGGAGATGGAGGTAACTGTAATAACA
>JACEGR010008018.1:0-41867 GCA_014170235.1 Listronotus bonariensis
TTTTGCTAAATTAAAATAAACATGCTATTGAAACCCAATTTAAAAGGTTTTACGGTTTCACGTTAACGAAATAAATTGTTTTTTATATTACTCTCTGCACGAAATATTGATATTTATTTTTTTTAAACAAGGATTACCTATGCTATGTGTTGTGTTATACAAATTTTATTTATATTTATTATTTATTTTCTCTTTAAAAAAAAAATAAATACGGTGTGGCGATTTAAAAACAAAATACAATTATTTTCAGCGCACTCTAAGAAGAAAAACGCTCGGACAAATCAATTTCCGATAAATTTTAGGGTAAACATCTTTTGACACTTTCACCCAATGTATGTGTTTGTTTTTAATGGCCACCCTTTAACTTTAAAAAAAACATGTGAATAAGGGTGGAACCAAAAGAAATTTCGTACAGTCTTTTGTTGGCTATGAGGTTTTCTAAATGGAAGCTCCAAATTAAAACGCAGTTTTTGATAAAACACAGTTTTAGGAGTATCTCAATTTCTATTTCGCGTTTTGTTATTTATGTTTAATTTTATTCCAAATATTCCAAATACATACATATGTGAAATAAATTTACCCTTATTTGATTAAAACTTTTAAAATCCATATTTGGAAAACGCGCAGTAAAAATTGTGACCTATACAAAATATTGTAATTTAACCAAAACTGCGTTTTGTGTTTGGAGCTCCCCAAATATCTTTATTTTATTGATTTGTTTTAAATTGCTTATATTAAAAAAGCCAAAAGCACATATTTTACATAGTGCGAAGAGGCCAATATGTTTATTTGATGCAAATAAAATATATGTTTTAAATATAACTTAACTTATATGTGTTAAAGGTTTCTTTAACAATTTAAAAATTTGTCAATTTTTCAATTAAATATAGCTTGCTTGCAGTGGCGTATTTACCAGAAGGCTGAGTAGGCTGAGAAGCCTATTGCCGCATTTTAGGGGGGCGGCCAGACGTTTTTTAGGGGACGGCAGATTTTGTACTTATAAATAGTTTTGTGAATTTCGATTTTTTGTACGTAGAAATGGAAGAAATGAAAGTGAGGACCTTTTTTTTTGGTCTTCAAAATTATTTTTGAAGGGATAAGAATAAACATATGGGCGGCGAAAATAAAATAACCTACGGGCAGCAAATATGCAAATGCGCCTCTGGCTTGCTGGTAATAATAGTATTTGGCAACGTTTATGGTGTTACTGGCGATAACTTGCGTTATTAAAGTTTATTAGAATGGTGTCTAAAAAAATTCCTTATAAGCAATAGATAAAATGCACATCAGGAGAGCTGTAGAGTGACTAGACGAAAAGCTTTTACGACTAGACTGTATCAGCTAAGTGCAGATATTAGAAGTAAGTAGTCATTGGTAGACAAAAATATTTTATCATTCGTTGCGATAACATTGGACCTATCCGATTTAATAGCAGTTGAATCAGTTGAAACTGCTGTGGATTTGGGAGAAATGGGCAAGGATATATTTTAACTTTAATAAGAACTAAAACGTCCTTTAATAAGAAGATTTTTCTATTTAATAAATATTTATTACGACAGGATTCCCGAAAACAAAAATATGTTAATAATATATGAGAAAACTAGATAACTGTAAAAATTATGTTTTAATAATTTAACTTAGAGCACTTATAATGTGTTTTCTTACAATGCTTTTCTTTTATTTCTATGACGCAATTATTTGTATATATTATAAATTACCATACCACTTAAATAGTTTGACAGCTCTACCACTTTCGGTTATATCGAAAGTTAATGTCAAATTCCTATTTTAAAGGGAGCACCCTATATATTATTTATTTTTCAGATTCTGTGTAAAATTCTAAACATAATTTATGTATAATATTCTATACATAAGTCCAACCGTTTTTGACTTATTTTAAATTTTATGTCAAAAATTACCTTTGCAAGCCATTACATAACCATTAGTTTCTTTTAAACAAAAGCCTTTAATATGAGTTGGGGTTGTGTTCCTTGTAAAAAAGAACTACTTCAGCAGTACTGTATTGATATTTCCACAATTAACAAATACAGAGTGGTCAAAAATAATCGTTAAAAATAATTACGACAAAAACCTTAAAAGTATTTTTTTAAATTGAAAACGCCTTTTTTTACCTTATCCTATTAAGCATCAAAAATAAGGATAAATTTGTATGAGGATGTCTATTTCAAAATTTATAGTTTTTAAAATATTAAAAATTTAATGTTGATCTATTCTAACAATGCTTTTGCGTACGGATTCGTTGGGATTTTGATTTTATTTGGCCTTGACAAGAAAATGGGGCGTCACAGCCAACCACCCCGTACCTATCCGTACTTAAATGCATTGTTAAAATAGATAAATAATAAATCGTTAATATTCCGAAAACTAAAAATTTTTTGAAATAGACATCCTTTTCACAAACTTACCCTTATTTTTAATGCCTTATAGGGTAAAGTAATAAAAGATGGGGGATTTCCATTTGAAAAAAATGACTTTTAAGGTTTTTGTCGTTATAATTTTTAATGATTATTTTTGACCACTCTGTATTTATTATTTGTAAAAATATTTATACAGTCTACTAAAGAAGTTTTTTATTTACAAGGAACCGAACCCCAACTCATATTAAAGGCTTTTGTTAAGAAGAAATTGATGGTTATTAAATAGCTTGCTTGTTGGCTTGCAAACGTCATTTTTGACATAAAATTTAAAATAACTCAAAAACGGTTGGACTTAGGTATTAAAGAATATACATGAATTATGTTCAGAATTTTACGCAAAATCTAAAAATAAATAATATATACGGTGATTCCATTTAAAATAGGAAAGGTGAGATTAACTTCCGGTATAACCGAAAGAGCTAGAGCTGTCAAAATATTTTAGTTGTATGTTCCCCACTGATTTTATAGTTTTGCCAAATTTTTAAAATTTTCCAAAGCGTATTTTTTGAGAAATCGATCGCGGTAGTTCCCAGTAGGACACCCTGTATATTAATCGTGCATGCCTAGCGTTGATACACTTTAGAGGTCCTGGTCTGCATTTTATATATTGTGCATAATGAATTGTTTTAAGATACAATTCTAATATCCTCTAACAATACAACTTATCTCCAGTACCATTATAAACGTGCCGAATGCTATTTTTACCAGTGCGTTATATATTTATTTTGGCTCCACCCTAATGTGCATTCAAAAAAAGTTAAAAGTTTGCTGATCACTGTAATAAAATACTATAGTAACAGTTTAAAAATCCTAAGTAATTCTCCAGCTGCAATTAAGGACACGCCAAATGTTCTGTAAGTAAACGAGTGAAGCTAATTTCATTACAATAGCTTTACCGATATCCTTCGGGACACGCTCGTTTTACACCAAACAAAATGTCACAAAAACGCTTTTCGCGGGTATATAACTGTAATCATTTGTATTCAACGACCCTTGGAATTTTGGATATTCGCCAATAATATTTAAAATATAATATGCAAGTCGCGTTTTACGGAATATAAATGAACTTAGTTTTATGCGAGCCAGTTTACAAATTGGTACAATATTAATGCAAAGACGGTATCTAAGGATCGGGCGCAAAGGAAATGTATTTGTGTTTTTTTTTCAATTTGAAATAGTAGTTTATTCGAATAATAAATACCGATCATTACCAGAAGTTTTATTTACTACAACACGATTTAAAATTTTATTTCATTTTACTAAGTTGCTTAGGTATTGAGCTATCTTCTACAAAAAGAATATTTTATGAGCCTTTATTTTTATTTCCTTTTGTATCATTAAGAACGTCAAATAATTTTAATTATTAGTAATATTTACGGCATTATTTTGGATATGGGGACTTTTCTACACATTCAGGGTGGCTCAATTGTCTGAGAAAGTCCATGACCCACTATTTTATTTTTAATTTTTTGTTATTTTGGCTGTTTGGAACAGAGCAAAATATTTAGTGCTATGTTTTGTTGCAATCGAAAGAAAAAATGCAAATTTGAAAAGTATATCAAAAATAAAAAATATTTTTATTTAAAGTATGACACAAGATTTTACGTGAAAAGTTAAAAAGCTTTCTTATTTTATAGTTTGTTTTTATCTTTATTAATGTCTGTGTAATAAGACATAATAAAAATCGACAAATCTTAAGAATGGCATCTAAACCAATCAAGTTAGCGTGGATCTAATTGCCCAATACTAAACACTAACTTAACTAAACCTAGGTTGTATCTCTTACCGTTTAGCCTATGCCCTTTAATCCAACCAAAAAAAACACAATTTTATATATAATTTAAACCCCCAACACCAGAATTAAAAGGAAGGCTCACTACCAACAGAGTTTAGAAGGACAATCAAATTGTCGTATGGACAACCATTTACTTATATGAGTGACTGGTTTTCCCATAGACTGGTTATCGGACGAACATTTTTCGAACTTTTTAAATTTTGAACTGTCGGATAGAACATAGTTTATTTTTTTTATGCTTACACTAAAATTTTTATTAAACGCTTTTTAAAGCACTATAATTAATTAAAAAATTATTAATTGCTTAAGTTATATTTAAGGTGACTGGTTTTCCAAAAACAAAACGTTGATATAATAGACCATATATATATATATTTTTTTTGATAGTAACTGTAAAATTTAGAATAAATACGATCTTTAACATCACAATTTATTAAAAAATATTAACTAATTACTTACATATTTCTGTTGGTTGTCCAACGGAGACACATTAAAACCAACCACTATTTTTCGGGAGACTTGGTCGACTGCGGCCGCAGATATGATGAAAAAATGACAATTGGTCGATATCATTTACCAATAATATATACGCATATACAGGGTGGGCCAAATTAAACTTTGCACACTTTTTAATTAATGATAACTTTTTATCTGTTGCGGCTACCTTTTTTATTTGTACAGTGCTAATAGGTAGATATGTTTTCTCTAAGTTTGTTAATATTGGTTGAATAGATTTAGTCAGGTCCGGACATACGGAACTTTTTGCAAAATGCTGCATTTAACCTCGTTGCAAAAGAAATAGAATTTAGCTTCAATTGAGCTAATACGTTTTTCTTGTATACAAACAATACAAACTATAGGAAAATAATTTAATGAAAGCGAATCTTTTCAAAAACTTAAGGATTCAGAAATTATAAACATTCTTAATAAATGATGCGCCCCAAAAGCATGCATTTCTTTCGGTTTTAAGAAAAGCTTTTTTTGGTGTGCTTTAACAATCAAAAATGTGAGCTTACTATAGTTTCTAAGTCAGATGCTAACACAACTTCACAACATTAAATTAATTTAAATTAAGCCTTATTGTAGATAAATACCATTTCTTTTGCAATGAACTTAAATGCATCATTTTGGAAAAGTCCCGTGAGTCCGGTCCTAATTAATTCTATTTAACCAAAATTTACAAACCTAGAGAAAAACATATTAACCTATAAGCCCTGTTAAAATAAGAAGATTGGCGCAACAGATAAAAAGTTATCATTAGGTAAAAGTGTGCAAGTTTAATTTGGGCCACACTATATGTACAATGTACCTACACACTACGCCATTTATGTTTTAATTTTAAAAACTGTCGCTGTTGTCCGACGGATATACGACGGACTTTTCTAGAAAAAATATATAATTAAAAAAATGCCTGGACAATTTTTGAAAAACATAAATTCTTTTTCCTAATAAGTGGCATATATTATTCGTTAAAATTGCAGATATTTAAATAGAAGCGCTTTTTAGTAATATGAAGTTATGGATATAGATCTTTTCAAGGATGTTCAATGTTCCGTCATTATGTGACGTCATATCGAAATTAGAGCACGTCGTATATTGTGACATACATTACTCCAAATTTAAAAAAATCTCACGTTTTAATTTTAACGTTAGAATATTTATCAAACTGCTTTATTTGATTTATAAGACCTTAAACTCATAGGAGTTAAAATATTTGTAACTTTCATTAAAACACCGCACTCACGGGTAATACAGTTTACTTTCTTTTTCTCCATATCCATTTGAAAATACTTTACCATCTTTAAAATAAAAGCTTGTTCGGCTTCTGTTAATCGTTTCGGCATATTTTTTTAAAGCGACGTATATTAACTAAACTAACACTTCACAGTAATCGTATATTAAAATCACAAAGAGCACTTAATATTCAAAGTTGTTTTGAACAACTTACGCCTACACACGAATAATTTGCGTTTACAATGTTGCAGATTAAATTCAGGTTTACAGTACATCAAAATATGTAGCTCTGTCGGTTAGTTCGAAACATAGGTACGAAACACTTTAACAACAGGAACAACAATGTATGACGGAAACATTGAACATTCTTAAAAGATCTTTACTATAGTTGCATGGTGATCAGGAGTAATCATAATAAAAATAATTATTAGCTAGTAAATTATGCCGGTTAAATTTCTTCTAAAAAGTACCCATAAACAACATGGTTAAAAAGAAACCATTATTTGCTTTAAAATAAATTAGCAATCGTGTACCTGTTTGGAAATCGGCATTTTTTTTTCTTTAATAAGGTAAAAATTGTTTCTTAATTTGGGATTTTATTTGATACTGTTTATGGATACTTTTTAGTATTGCTCTCAAGTGGATTCAATTTTTTGTTCGAAAACAAAGCAAGATACATGAAAAATACAGGAGACTAAATAGTTAAATTTTTTAACTGCCTAATCAAAAAAAAAAAAAAATATATAACTTTATAAAAGTCAGTGGCGTACTTCTTGTTCCTAATAATATTGTCGGTGGTGCCCGCTAAAACGCCCCTGAAACCAATAATTTTAATCTAGGTAGAGCTTCACAAGCGCCTTATTACATTAAATAGATGTACCAGATTTCAGCCAAATCGGTTAAAGCGTCTTTTAAGATATTAGGAAAAAAACAGAATAAAAAAACCTTGACGTACTTCAGAAATTAAGCAAGCTCGGGCATATGTTTATAAAAACCTTAAAAAAACATAAGAAATCACCCTCTTAAGTTTCATACCGTAGGTAAGAACACCCATAATAAATATTACATATTTTTCAAAAAAAACTTTTTAAAATTTATGAATAGGAAAAATTCTATTTTATTAAGAACTGCGATTTTAGACGGAGCTCCTATTATGTGGCAACACCGCTTAATAACAATATTTAATATATTTTCACGACCGTTAAAAGGTGCTTTTAACCGTGAACATCGAAGTTAAAATACTCCATTCTAGTATACTATATAAAGTCGTTCAAGAAGTAACTTTTTTAACACATCGAAGTTTTCACACTTAGTGTTTTGTTTAATAACTACTACAATAAACTTTAATATCAATTTATGCAATGTAATAGTAAACGCGACATCAAACTGAACCAAAGGTCAAGTGACCTTTGATTGCGTCATTATTACTTTTAGTTGTGTCACTAGTTTTAAAAGCTGACAGTTTTAACTCAAATTTATACAAATTATTGAGGAATTAATAGTAAGAATGACTTAGGACGACTAAGAAATTTATACGGTTTAAGAATATTTCTGCAAAAAGTAAGTACATGCAATTTTTAAAATTAAATAATATATTATGCAACACAGAATCCTCTAATAAACGTTTAATTACGTATATACCACTAGTATATTTTTAGTTTATTTCTAACCTTTAATATAGGTTAAAATGTCCGCCTAATATAGGTGTATTAATATTGCAGTACTATCCAAATTTTAGACGTTGAAAGTATACGTTTATTTATAATATAAAATGAGCAATTAAAAAGCGGTTTCTAATAAACCCTATAAATTGGTATATAATATACAAAACTGTAACGTTTACTAAACACGTTAAAAAGTCTTAAATTTTATACGTTTATATTTAGAATAAATTTTACGTTAAAAAAGCCATATGAAATAAATCAAATATTGACGTATACGAAAAACGTTTATTTTGTATGTATAATATAGGTATATGTATTAGGTAATACATTCGTTTAGGCTTACTAAATCTAAAAAAAATAAAATAAATAAAATAACAAATTCTCAAATCAAAAGGACGCAACTGGTAACACTTAACACTGCACTCTAATAAATAAAAGTAATAAAAACACAACAAAAACTGTATAGAACATAAAAAAACAGTTGAAACTTAAAAAATTCTAGAATCAAACATAATAATAGAGTCTTTCACGTTTTGGCATTACGGTATCGCTGTTTGGACAGTTTAAGCCAATCTTGGCATGCCTGTCCGATAGCTTTGTCTGTGAGTTCTCCGACAAATGCAACTCCCTGCACCTGGTCCTTACCTTGAAATGAAATTTTGACCGCTTCTGTAAAAAAAGAAAACCCAAAGTCACTAAAAAGTACAGGTGATCTTAGTGTTTTTTGCATAATAAATTAATTGTTAGGGTAGATTAAAGATACGCCCAAACCAACGCGGGATGCGGGAACGGGACGGGGGCGAAACGGATGCAGAACCTATTTCTACAGCGGGATATGAATATATTTACACCAACGCGTTGTGAATACATACATATATCCCGCTGTAGAAATAGGTCCCGCATCATAAAACAATACTCCTATATCCATGAGGAATATTTTGTGTCCAAATTCGTCCCGCTCCCGTCCCGTTCCCGCATCTCGCGTTGGTTTGGGTGAACCTTTAGCAAGTGCGGTTTAGTAAAATGTATTTGAAATTACCATTCAGTGCTCTGCATGTCAATGTCTCCTTAAACGAATGCTTCCTAGGTTGGCCTAATTAGTGGTGATTCAATGGGAACTTTCCTCAATTTTTTTTCTGAATATGATAGAGGATAAAAATAAATGAACACGTGTTTTATATATTTGTTTAATTTTAAGGTCTCTATTGTAATTGATTGCTTTTGTTTGTATTATTTTTTAGGTCTGATGATGCTCTTAGGAGCGAAACACATGTCACCTTTTAACGGTTAATTAGTAAAAAAGTGTTAAGACCGAGACTTTTTGTTGTTTTCTTTTGATATGTTATAACAGGTCTCTTTGAGAATATGGACGACTTCTTTCAACCCAAACATTTCTAAGAAAATTAAAAATAATACTAAAATAGTACACAATACACATAAATTAAAGCTTATATATTAGACGTTTATAAATGGTGTATTAAAAACGTATAATAGACCATTAAATAACCAAGATATATTTCAATAATTTTTATTTTAGTGTACATCTAAATATAAATAAACTGTAGTTTTTATTATAAACTATCTCTAAGAAAAGGAAAACCCAAGTAAATGAAGGGTAAAGAATTTAAAATATTTTAATAATAAATGGAGGACTATAACTGTTAGAAGAAGGGGGTTAGCAAACAACAAAAGGAGATGCTGGGGGCTTTATTTGAAATGTGGGCAACTTTCTAGAAACCGGAATCCTGATTTTGACGAAATTTGTATACGGGGTTTTGGGGCTCTGATCACGACTCCTGAAAGAATTATGGAAACGCTCGCTGTCGAGATATTCATCATCAAAGTTCAATTTGGAACTGCTTACTTCACCATATGCCTCCCTTTTGAACACAATTCTCAATTTCAAAGCCAGTGTCACAAAATGTTTGAATTTCACTTTAAAACCCCGTTTTTACGTATTTACATTAAATTGCATAGCTATACTTTGAATCATTTCAATCCCAGTGTGCCATGAAGCTCTATGTGTATGTATGGTTGCCGCATTATCAAAGAAAAGCCACGCAATTTATTGCAAAAATAATGTAAAAACGTAGAAAAACGGGGTTTTAAAAGGTGAAAATCAAATATTGTGTGACACTTTAGCTTTAAATCAAGAATTGTCTGCAAAAAGGAGGAATATAGTGAAAATAAGCTTAGTTCAAATACCAACTTTGATGATGGATATCTCGAGAACGAAACGTTTCCGCCAAATAATTCTTTCAGATTCGTGATCAGCGCCCCAAAAACCCCTGTATACCAAATTTCGTCAAAATCGGATTTGCCGCCGGTTTCTAGAAAATTACGAGAAAAATGTGTGCTCCCGGGAGCACGCGTGATCTCTTTTGGGCGCTCAGGGAACGTCGACGCTCGTAAAAATCAGTGAATCGGTTTATTTGAAAACGAGTGAACACGGATGTGTGCGTGATTTTAAAAAAATCACATATTTACTGGCAACACTGCATGCAACTAATTCTGACCAATGAGAACCGTTTGTGTTTTGATTTTTGCATGACATCTTGCTAAGCATTTAAGGTTAGGTAATTAATGTTTAATGTCAGTGGTCGTCTGTAATTATTCCTAATTTGGTCTGTGTTTATTTAATTAGTATTTATTATTTTATTAATTATTATATGGAAAATCCAAATGCTAACACCCGAACATGAAAAATATTAAAACACCGACCTACGAGCATTTACACATACACATCACTTAGGTTAGAAAATAAAAGCATGTCAAGCAACGTAAAATAAACAGAACCAATAAAATAGCCCAAAATGAAAAGAAAATAGAGGAAAATTTACTAGAAAGTGTTTCTGCAGGCAAGAAGAAAACTCTATTCTCCTTGGTGAACCCCGTTAAGTATGCCAAAAAAGGAAAAATAAAAGGAGATATAGTCAGGTAAACAATGTAAACAATACCTATAATATAAGCAAATATTCTATCACAGCATAACAAACTGCTACAGAGATTTAATTTTAGATAACTGTGCCAGCTGCTGAAAGCCTAACACAAAAGAGAACCCACTGCTGTAACCACAATCTTGGCATATCGAAGAAATAAACCAAAAATGTATTACGAGCTCATGTTTTGCTATTAGTTAAGAAGCCACGGTTTCCAAGGTATGCTAATACTTTACTTTGATAACAGTCACATCCAAAACATAACACAAATGCAACAAAATCTTTGGGTTTTGTAATTAGTGACGAATTAACTAAAATTCAGTGCGTAAAGTTTCAAACTCAAGCATTGATATGTAGCTTAAGGAATTTTGTTATTTTTAGATGTCAAAGGTGCAAGAGAAAGAAGCTATAGAGGTAAATTATGAAGTTTGATACTAGGAGCAATAAAGGATTGATCATAATTAAAAGTATAGAATTTAGTCTAACCTAAATGTAGCAAAGTAATAATAAATCATCTTAATATAAATAAACTGTAGTTTTTATTATAAACTATCTCTAAGAAAAGGAAAAACCCAAGTGAATGAAGGTAAAGAATTTGAAATATTTAATAATAAATGGAGGACTGTAACTGTGTCAAGAGCGGGGACCGGTTAGCAAACAACAAAAGGAGATGCTGGCGGAATTTTTCAAGGGCAATCTGGTATTGCTAACTAGCAAATTCTCAAGCCATTATACTTAAAAAGATACCAAAAGGCTTTGGGAAGAAGCCACAAAAATTTTAAGTGCAGTCTCAGAAAGCAAGAAATCCTGGGACTAATAGTGTAAGGTTTATTTAAACTGTAAGTACCTTATTTATTCATGTCAATATACAATTGTATTTACACACGTCATAATTAAGGGACAAATTTATTTTGCTGAACACCTAATATTTACAAATTCATCAAAGTTCACAAGTTGGAAAAATTGGTTATTTAGTACTTTTGGCTACATAAAAAAGTAAAAGGGGCTACTTGCCTACTGATATGAAAGTGATTATATTGCAAACAATTAAATTTAAAAGAGAGTTACCTAAAAGTGTTATAAGACAAACAGGTATAGTAGTTATCAATGCAATAATAGTAGTTATACAGTTTTACATAAAACTTCTATAAGTAAATGTTGGGGCCTAGACTCAGCTCTAATAATTTAATATGCATGTTTCGAAAAAATTTGCTGTTTGCAGTTAGACTACGATTCAGCAAAAAAAGCCACAAGGTCATCAGTTTTTTTTCAAATTATTTTCCTTTTTGTTGCTCACGCACTATTTTAACTACGCGATTACAAGGAATTAGTGGATTGCCGTTTTACTTCCACGACGCCTCTGGCTTTTTCTTAGCTGAATTCTACTTTACCTACTTTAAAATGTATGCGAAAAACTGCTGTACCAGAAAAGGACCAATATTAAATTAAAATAAAGCATGTATTAAAAATATATATTTTTATATATATTCATAAAGACATGGAAAGATAAGATATTATTTACTAATTAATTATTCACTAACAATGTTTACAAAAGTGGTAATAAAACATTTTTAAACTTAACAAAAAATGCTTTTTAATTTTAATAATGACACATACACATAGGGTAATGTGGATCATTTGTGGGAGACGTACAATCCAGACAGCCCACAATACCAGAGATGTCATAATCTGCCTAAAAGGAAAAAAAATATTAGTTAGATTATTATGAGTAATATGTTCATAGAACAAAAAGTTTCTTGTTCAATAAAATAGGTAATACATATTACAATAATACATATTCCTATTTGTATAATAATTCTCTATTATTTTCTAAAGTAAAAGCTGGGTGAAAAACACTTATTGTTGAATTAAAAGAGATTAGAAACATTTAAAGTTTTCTTGTGTTTTAAACAATATGCCGAGCAATATGCTAAACAAAACAATAATCTTTCAAATGCAAATTTTGAGCAATGTTTAATGTATTTTTTAATAAGTACACATATTTTTGAAATACTTACTACAAAACCTTTATTTTTAAATAATTTTAAAAGAAAAAGAGAAACCCTGCTTTTAAGCTTGTTTTATTAACTACAGCTTGGCTCATACCAAAATTGACCATTGTTTTCACCTTTCTAAAATGCTAATGAGAAAATATATTTAAATAATGTCTTTTAAAATGTGGTTACAAACAGATTAAGGGCTCTCTAATAGAAACAGAAAATTTATATTTTTTACGATTGAAAAATATGGAAAAAATGCAAGAATACAATATGCACAGTGGGTCAAATTAAGTGTCCACCCTTTTGTGTATCCATTACTTTTTTAACCAGTTTTTTAATTTGATATTAAATTTTATATCAATATTTACAAGAAATCCCTAACCTCTAGAGGCTATCGCCTTCCTGCCTCCTGGCTACGCCCATGGTAGAAAAAAATTAACTATGATAATACTTGTTTGCTTATTCATATTTAGTGTACTGTGTACTTCCTGTTTTAAAATATAATTCATTGTATTCTGTTAAAAAATATATTAAATTAGATCTATGAAAGGCGGAAACAAACAAACAAAGCCACACCTAACCGCACCAAGGCCGCGCCGAGCTCGGATTCACAATGATAGAAGAAATTAGAGAAGATCAATTCTAAAAGATTTAAAAAGCACTTTGACCTCAAAAATATAAAAAGCATGATGTGATGAAAAAGATGAGTCTGTTGTTTTGTATGTATATCCCTTTGTTTAAACAAAAACAGATTTTTTTACTTATCTTTGTTTCTTTTTATACAAACTTTTAGTGTAGTATAGGTAAAACTGTGTTAACTTATTCTTTGTAAAGATTAATTTTACGAATAGGTTTAATTTAAAGCGTAGTATTACAGACTCATATAACTGCAATTTTATTAGGCATATAAAACTTTTTGCACCGCTTTCCCTATATTTAACCAGCAAGACGCACGGCTGCGGGCTCGTTGCGGTCATGTGTGGCTAGACCTTTATTCGTTTAATTACGTATATACCACTAGTATATTTTTAGTTTATTTCTAACCTTTAATATAGGTTAAAATGTCCGCCTAATATAGGTGTATTAATACTGCAGTACTATCCAAATTTTAGACGTTGAAAGTATACGTTTATTTATAATATAAAATGAGCAATTAAAAAGCGGTTTCTAATAAACCCTATAAATTGGTATATAATATACAAAACTGTAACGTTTACTAAACACGTTAAAAAGTCTTAAATTTTATACGTTTATATTTAGAATAAATTTTACGTTAAAAAAGCCATATGAAATAAATCAAATATTGACGTATACGAAAAACGTTTATTTTGTATGTATAATATACGTATATGTATTAGGTAATACATTCGTTTAGGCTTACTAAATCTAAAAAAATAAAATAAATAAAATAACAAATTCTCAAATCAAAAGGACGCAACTGGTAACACTTAACACTGCACTCTAATAAATAAAAGTAATAAAAACACAACAAAAACTGTATAGAATATAAAAAACAGTTGAAACTTAAAATAATTCTAGAATCAAACATAATAATAGAGTCTTTCACGTTTTGGCATTACGGTATCGCTGTTTGGACAGTTTAAGCCAGTCTTGGCATGCCTGTCCGATAGCTTCGTCTGTGAGTTCTCCGACAAATGCAGCTCCCTGCACCTGGTCCTTACCTTGAAATGAAATTTTGACCGCTTCTGTGAAAAAGAAAACCCAAAGTCACTAAAAGGTACAGGTGATCTTAGTGTTTTTTTGCATAATAAATTAATTGTTAGGTAGATTAAAGATACGCCCAAATCAACGTGGGATGCGGGAACGGGACTGGCGAAACGGATGCAGAACCTATTTCTACAGCGGGATATGAATATATTTACACCAACGCGTTGTGAATACATACATATATCCCGCTGTGGAAATAGGTCCCGCATCATAAAACAATACTCCTATATCCATGAGGAATATTTTGTGTCCAAATTCGTCCCGCTCCCGTCCCGTTCCCGCATTTTAAGGTCTTTATTGTAATTGATTGGTTTTGTTTGTATTATTTTTTAGGTCTGATAATGCTCTTAGGAGCGAAACACATGTCACCATTTAACGGTTAATTAGTAAAAAGTGTTAAGACCGAGACTTTTTGTTGTTTTCTTTGATATGTTATATCAGGTCTCTTTGAGAATATGGACGACTTCTTTCAACCCAAACATTTCTAAGAAAATTAAAAATAATACTAAAATAGTACACAATACACGTAAATTAAAGCGTATATATTAGACGTTTATAAATGGTGTATTAAAAACGTATAATAGACCATTAAATAACCAAGATATATTTCAATAATTTTTATTTTAGTGTACTAAAAATTAAAACAAAACAGAGGTGTAAGGTGTGACATTCACCTAATCCAAGTGTTTGAGCTATAATCATTCCTTATAAATAAGGTATAATAGGGGTTGAGAGATCAAAACGAAAATTTCCGCAACAGGTTCAGCGGCCATTTTTGCCGACTTCATCAAATAAAACATCAACAATTCTTATCTAATATTATATGTAATATGTATAACTATTGAATTGATATGAGCGCAATTAAAATAAAGGTAAAAAGTAGGTACTTACTTTATTAGCAATCGGAAATACAATGCACTGCACAATATTTTACAACAAGCGGCTTTCGGCGGCCATTGAATCTCATAAGTCACTTCGAAGTGTCGAAGGTTAGTTACAAAGCCGAGGAGGAAAGCGACTGCCGCGCATCACGTGTCGTTATTGTAAGGCTGTTATTGGCTGTTATTGGAATAATGCCGAACGGATGAGTAAATTTTGTAGATTATTGGTACGTTTACTTTTAGGGAATTTTAGACAATATTATTTATATACAGCACAAAGTCAAATATTTGCAAATATTAACATCAAATTAAAATTATAAAAATATTATTACTAAACCAATGATATTGTCATAGGAGAATGATAATAATGATTTTAAAGCAATAATAGTTAGTTTTCTAATAAAAAATAATCTATAATAGACGTAGATTATGCTTTAGTTTCACACGTTGAAATTTCAGTAAATAGTAAGAAAAAAAACGTTTTTAAAATACTCGAAAATAATAGTGTTTCATGAGATTATCATTAATAGTTCCAAACTATAAACATATTTTTTGTGCATTTTTAAAACACGCACATAAATGAGACCATAATATAAAGTAAAATATTTTTTAAAAATTTTATGATATTAAAAGATGATATGACATACGTTGAATATACGATTAAAATATGCACGTGTTTAAAAAATGTTTAATAGAGGTGTAATAAATATACCAAAACCAAAAATACACGACAATATCGTTTAATAAACGTTTATTAAACGAAAAGGCAAATTCTTGTGTTGTGCTCGATAATAAAAATACGCATTCAGAATCGACAACCTTGGGACCTCCGGACAGTGCGGACGTGCATAGAGGACTACAAAGTTCTTCCCGGAGTGGCGGCTAGAGGTGTCGTACGAACGTTTTTTACCTTCGGGGATCAAGGAAAGATTCACGCTAAATTGACGGCATCTTTCTTCTAGATCTAAGCGCTGTGAGCGAAGATTCCTATAAGCTGATAATATCCTGTTTGGTGGTAAACACGAGGTATTTCTCAAATGGCGGGAAATAGATGGGCGTGCCATGGGAACTGTAAGTAGTGAAAGTGAAGGTTATACGTAACACCAGTAGCAGATCTTGGTTTGACAGCCGACAATTAATGCATTGCATCGATTGTAGAATTATTTTGTTTTCTTTTGGAATTTCTGGGAGCTACGAGCTCGATTATCCAGATTTTCCGCCGACGAAGCCCTGGAAAGCATAGTCCGGAAGGGGGAGAGTGGTGGATTGGACCTGAAGGGACCAAAACCAAGAAAAAAAAATAGAAATAGAATAGAACCTTGGAGCAAAATTAACCCTTTTCACCGAACTAAAAGAGGTAGGTACTAATAGTATTTTTAAGACTACAGTAAAAATCACAAGCACGTTTAATTTAATTGGTTGAAAGCGGTACAGACGGTCATGCATAACTGTCTCATTGGAGGTGGGGGGAGGTCATGATTAGTTCTGGTTAGTTATTATTTATTTATTTTTTTAAATCGCTTTAAACCAATTAAATAACACGTGTTTGTATTTTTTACAGTAGTTTGTGTTTTTTAGTGTATGTTTGCCTTTTTAATAATAATAATAATAAACTAAAAAGCTAAAAATCAACAGTTTTTTTTTTAATAAACCGACTTCAAAACAAGAATAAAACCAGAGTTGGGTCGAATACTGAAAATCGGTTTTCGAATACGAATACCTGAAAAAGGAAGTATTTAAAAACCGAATATTTGAATACTTGGAAGAAAAAAGTATTCGAATACTTGGTATTCATGAATACCCGGAATCAACATTCGAATACTGAAAAAAAGATTCGAATACTAGAAAACAAAACCGATGATTAAAAAATTTGAAGAGCAAAAAAAGAGGAGGTCTTCATTTCAGTTTTTTCTCCTTTTGGTATTCTAATCATAACAATTTTGGTATGCGGATACTGCTTACACATTTCGGTATTCGAATACTTGGAACGCCGGTATTCTTTTTTTTATCTTTGAACAAACCACGAAGGCTTAAAGCCTAAATACTAACGTACCGTGGGTGTCTTAAGCGAGGTAAGAGGGAGTTTGTTGACACGGGACTTAAATACTTGAAGATTTGGGGGAAGGAAAGACCTCCGCGGGCAGCAGGTTCCACAATCTAGAAACGCTACGAATAAAAGAACGAACAAAGTGAGATGATCGGGAGCCTGTCCAGTTGGACCGTATAGGGATGCATACGCGCGGAACCACGAGTTTCTCTGTTGGGAACCGTGAGTGGAGGAACTATACTGGACAATTCTTCAGAGCAGAAGCCATGAAAGTACCTATAAAAAGCAATAAATCCCCCACAGCCCGACGATGGGCAAGAGAAGGAAGCCTTTCCGTAAGTGAAGGATCATTAATGAGACGAATAGCTCTTCTTTGAATAGAATCAAGAATGCTTAGGGTTATGGGGGATGCCATGCCCCAGATATGAGAACAATATTCCAAGGGAGGTCGGATTTGGGACACATATAAAGTGTATAAATTAGAAGCGGAAAAATACTTTTTGGCTCGAAAGTGAAATCCAAGCTTTTTAAAGCTGTCGTGGCTATAGATACAATGTGTTTATGACAGTTAAGGTTACTTTCAAATGTGACGCCCACAAGATTAAAGGTGTCTTTGCTCTGTAAAACTTGGCCGCTTATAAGTAGAGGATGAGTATTTGTTGACTCTTTTCGCGACAAGGAACATGATTGTGTTTTGGATGCATTAAAATGGACGAGATTTTTGGCGCCCCAATCCAATATTAAATTAAGATCCTGCGACCCGACTATATAT
This sequence comes from Listronotus bonariensis, assembly GCA_014170235.1. Taxonomy (NCBI): domain Eukaryota; kingdom Metazoa; phylum Arthropoda; class Insecta; order Coleoptera; family Curculionidae; genus Listronotus; species Listronotus bonariensis. The sequence continues at coordinate 17,999 of JACEGR010008018.1, forward strand.
ATATATATATATATATATATATATATATATATATATATTTAATTTTCATTTTTACTTTTTAGTAAGTTTTACTATTGTTTTAAAGTTAGTTTAATCTTTTTATCTGTATATTTTATATTTTGTTTTAAGCAATCTGTTAACAATATTCAAAGACGCACGGTATTGACTGGAGGTCACTTATCTACTACTTTCCTTGTTTCCTTGTTCAGCACTGCTTAACTAAGTTAACTTTACGGAACATGGTGTTACAAGACAGTAGTGGATGTACTATCTGCTCACATTTACCGTTTAAGCGTTAAATAAAGGCTATACAGGAAGTGGGTTAAATAGCGAACATGTTCTTTTAAAAATCATAGGTTAAATTTAAAAATGCATAAATTGGCCATCCTTATTTTTTACCCTAAATTATATTAATTTTACCAAAATAGGGGGCCCAAGAGGGATTTTGCGCGTTACTCGAGCGCGTTAGAAAATTATATGGGAAGAAACCTTGTTCCCTCTAATGTCAGGTTGGTAAAAATCGTTCCTTAGAAAAAACTCGGAGTGCGTCAGATTAAGACAATGTAAGTTAAGTACCTGCAGAAAAATGTATATTTCAATAATCTGATAATTAGATTTTTTTCACGACTTTGCAACTTAACCATTTTCTTATGCCACGCTTAAATCATCAGATTATTAAAATATACATTGTTTTGTTGTCTTAATCTGACGCGTCGGGTTTTTCTGAAGATTGCTTTTTTACTAATCTGGCGAGTTGTTTTTAACGCACCCCCACCATATAAAGGGTACATATATGGTAGGGCACGTTAGAGGAAACCAGGTTTCTTCCCCTATAATTCTTGACGCGCTCGAAAAACGCGGCAAATCCCCCTTGGCTCCCAGTATTAGAACTATGGTATCTTATAAATACATTGTATAAAAAAAACTTACAATTATTTCTTTTATTCCCATCGCGGACATTCTTAAACAAAATCACTAAACTCTCCGCCCGACCTTGCACTTGGACGTTAACACTGAGTCTGCACGGAATCTTCTCGTTACTTTCCTTTCTATATCAGTTACATCTTCCATATGCAGAATCTTCATTCTTCGCTCTTTCTAATAATGTCGCATTTCTCTCTCTATTTGCTTAGTCAACTAGCAAATGTTATATTTTAGTTGTTTTCCCTTAAATCAAACCCCTTTATTTCTTGGTAACCGATAAACCCTACGATACTATGCTTCAAATATCAACCAATGCTATATCTGGTGAATAGTGTGAATATTGCAATAAATTTGACTTTAACTTATTTTTCGTATGCTATTAAGGGGGAAGGGATGGTCGACTTGTTAGGAAAATAACTATTTTATCCTTTCTGAAAGGCTTTAAATTTTGCTTTCGAATGTGTTGTTCTCCTCAGTAGCTTAGCTAGAAGTGTTGGGGCTCAGGGCGGCAAGTCAAGTCGGAAGCCCATTATTTTTTTGATGGAAAAAAAGTTGGATAGCAAAAAAAAGTCTTCACCTTCAAAATGGGGCCCTCCATGTAAAATTGTATACTTTCTTCAGGTCGGAGGCCCCCTTTCTATACTCTACTAACCTCACCTTTGGAGAGAGCCCTTTTTAATATATTCTATCCTTTCTCTGCGATCTTAGCTCCATTTTTTTCCACTTTTTCTCCTTCAATACAAGTTCGTCACCACAACTAATAAAAAGTATACCTTTTTTCCTATATTAATCCCCCTTTTGGAGGCCCCTCAAGCCCGGGGCCCGGGGCGGACCGCCCCCTGCCCCTCCCCTCCCTACGCTAGTGGTTTTCCTAGTATTGTTATTTAAAATATTACTCACTGTCTAATTAAATCCCAAAACTTCTACTAAATCACTCTCTATCTGCACCTTGTTGGGATTTTTGTAGATATTGGTGAGCTTTTTGCATCCCTTATGTCAAATGAATTGGTCTTCAAGACTGAAACAACCACTCTCCGGTGGCGCAGTGCAGAGAGCTTTGACCTCAGAAGCTAACTAACTGACCAGAAGTCGCCGGTTCGATCCTCGGCCGAAAAGACATTTTTAGTTAGTAGTTATTTAACAAATATCGTTCGCGGTGGAACTACCACGTTGTCTAAAGGGTGCTGTAAAATGCAAAAACTGCATGTTTCAGTGCTTGCACAACGTTGACGGAACAGGGGAGAAGATGGGTTAAACGCCTAACAACCTGACACTCACGGTACTCTGATATTAAGGCATAAGTCTTCGTGGGATGTCACAAAGATTAAAAATACTCTTTCTAATGTACTAGCCAACGAACTCTCAGTGGGAATTCGTTGTTACTAACTCATATTTCAAACTGCTCTATAGTTAAAGATTGGGAGTTCTTATACACTTTAAACTTTTACTAGATTGAACGCGTCGAATTTCGACCGGTCTCATAGCAGTAAAACATTAGCAAATTCACCATCCTGTCGAGAAAATTTTATCGCCAAAAAATGTTTTGTTTGTATAGAAAAATAGGCTATAAAAAAATTACAAAAATTTGTTGAGATGTCTCAGTAACCAGAGGATCATTTTAAAAACAAGATCATGTAAATTGGTGAAGTATAACTCTCTCACCAACTAGCGAAAAAATTTGGCTTCGACTCCGTACTACGGAAGAGAGTGTAGACAGTATAAACAGTATGGTACCTGTTATATTATACTTTATAATCAGTAAAAGTAAAAAAAAAAAAAAAAAAAGATTGTGAATATATTTGGGTATTTTATAATAAATGGTATAAAGTGATGAAATAGTAAAATTGAGGATAGTTTAATATTTAAATAGATATTTTTCCTTCTAGTAAAAATGATTTACAGGTTTTTATTTTTAATAAATACTAATTATTGTTGCTATTGTTAAAAAAGGTAGTGTTAAAAAAACTACACGGAAAAAAAATCTGGTAGATCTTCACGCAATTGTAACCTACATAGTTACAATGTGTAGCACTATAGGCCCCAGGTACTACGCTTTGGTAAAACTCGCTCCGTTTTTGTAGCAAATAATGTGCAGTAGTATTTAATACTACTATAATGTAGTCAAGATATATATTTGATTACTGTTGTTAGCTACTATCATTCACTTACAAAACTTTAGGACTCATTGATTTTCAAAAGAGAAAATTAATGACAAAAATTATACTTAGAACGTCAATAATAAACATAAGCAATTTTTGCGCTACACCCTTATAGCACACAACGCCTTTTGATTTTTTTCCATGTAAAATCTAATTAGTAATTGTAATCACTGGAGATCGGATTATTTATGCAATTGTATATTTTAGCCATTTTCATGTGTAATAACATATTTTCAGTAAAATATGCTTATGATGTATATTTCTATTTCTATTTTGTTTAGGTCCCTTTAGGTCCAATCCACCACTCTCCCCTTCCGGACTATGCTTCCAGGGGCTTCGTCGGCGGAAAATCTGGATAATCGAGCTCGTAGCTCCCAGAAATTCCAAAAGAAAACAAAACAATTCAACAATCGATGCAATGCATAAATTGCCAGCTGTCAAACCAAGACCTGCTACTGGTGTTACGTATAACCTGCACTTTCACTACTGACGGTTCCCATGGCACGCACATCTATTTCCCGCCATTTGAGAAATACCTCGTTGTTCACCACCAAACAGGATACCATCAGCTTATAGGAAGGAATCTTCGCTCACAGCGCTTAGCTCCAGACGAAAGATGCCGTCAATTAAGCGTGAATCTTTCCTTGATCCCCGAAGGTAAAAATGTCCGTACAGCACCTCTAACCGCCACTCCGGGAAGAACTTTGTAGTCCTTTACGCACGTCCGCACTGTCCGGAGGTCAAAAAAGAGTCCTATGATGTATATTATCGATCCATTTTCAATATTTTTTGAGCGCAGGATGTGGCCTGGAGGGGGATTATTCGTCCCAAACAAAAAAAATATACACAATAATCAAAAAGAAACATGACTAGCCAATGGTTTTCTATGTGAAAAACTTTTTTCTTTTCTTTAAAGTGGAATTTTGGTGCAAGAACTCTATTATTTTTGGTTACGTAAAGAACTTCCCCCGGTAAAAAAATGTGCAAATTCAACACTGGACTGGAATTTATTGAAATGTTAAGATATTTTCTCAAACCCATCATTTAATGTTACATATTCTGCCACTTTTTATGCATATTTTATGCTTATTTTCAGCAGCCGGCCTGAATTCTTCTAAAATTAAAATGTTAATAAAAAGATTTCGGTAATTTTCTAGAAACCTACGGCGACTCCGATTTTGACGAAATTTGGTATACGTTTGAGGCGCTGATCACGAATCTAAAGAATTTTTTGGCGGAAACGTTTCGTTCTTAAGATATTCATCATCAGACTTGAATTTTAAACAATTATTTTACAATATTCCCCTTCTTTTGCACACAATTCTTGATTTAAAGCTAAAGTGGCACACAATATTTAATTTTTACCGTTTAAAACCCCATTTTTATACTTATTTTACATTATTTTTGCATTTAATTGCGTAGCTATACTTTGAATCATTTCAATCCCAGTGTGCCATGAAGCCCTATGTGTATGTATGGTTGCCGCATTATGAAAGAACAGCCATGCAATTTAATTCAAAAATAATGTAAAAAACGTAGAAAAACGGAGTTTTCAAAGGTGAAAATAAAATATTGTGTGACACTTTAGCTTTAAATCAAGAATTGTGTGCAAAAAGAATGGGGAATATAGTGAAAATAAGCTTAGTTCAAATTTGAACTTTGATAATGAATATCTCTAGAACAAAATCTTTCCGCCAAAAAAATATTTCAGATTCGTGATCAGCACCCCAAAAACCCCCGTATCCCAAATACAAAAAGACACTTTATAACTGGTCCTAACAATTTGTCCATTGTATTTATCTCTTTCTGGTTTAACGCAAGTTCCAATAAATATGTCTTTGTCTTTCATCATGGCAGGCTATCGTAGATGGAGCAATCATCGCTTTGCCCTGGTTGCCAAGTTGTTTTACAATTTCTGCATGTAAACTTTAATGTCCTTTTTTGGCTCACATCTAATTAAGAGAAAGAAAATATACCATGAATCGAATATATTTTTAACTTGACAAACGTGCTAGCCGCAGGCAGTCCGCCGAAATGTTAATCGATATTTGTGTTTGATATTTTTCTAATGGCCGATTTGTTTGGACAGTTTGTTTACATTTTCTGTGATTTATTGTGTGTTTCGTGGTTGTTTACACTTAATTGGACTTTGAATATTGACTTTGATTAGTGATCACAGTGTATATATTAAATTTGTGCTTTTCAACAGATAATTTAAGGTAATATTGACATGGTTATCTGTAAGAAAAATCTTTATAAAAACCAAATAAATGACACTTTTAATAAGGTGTGTGTAATTATTGAACTGAAACCCCAATATTTTATATTAATAGGAAACAAAAACAAGTACCTAACATTAAGGGCAAAAATAGCACAGCTATATAATTTGAATTTGGCGGGCAAACTGATAAAGTCGACTGACTCTCGCCATCTGCGTTTGCCAGCTGCCGTGAAGGCTGGACAAGCGAAGGCCCAGCAGCTATCTCTCTCTCGCGATGGCGTAGCTAGGTCAGCAGGGGTCTTGGGGGCAAACAAACTGGAGTAGGGCCTAGTACCAAAGTACAGTGGGGTCTTGTTATTGGATTTTAAACCACATCTTTTCCCCTTGTCAACGTTGTCCAAGCACTGAAACAGGTAGTATTTGCATTTCACAGCACCTTTAAGCAATCAAATATGCTCTCAAGAAATGCTCCTCCAATGCTCCCAAAAGCAAACTCCTGGAGTTTTTTACGACCCATCTCTAAAATAACTGAAGACGTTAGTGGATGAAGGTGTTATGTGACATTTTGTTAATTTCTGACATTGTACTGCAAAAAATTGATATTATTTGCCTATTTTAATTTAAAAATACAGGGTGATTCAAAAATCGATTACGAAACTTAAGGGGTGATTCTACTTGACAAAATAAGGGTAGAGCTTTATATACATTTTTTTCAAAATGTCATTCGTTTTCGAGTTACAAGCCGTCAAAGTTTAATTTTTATTTTGGTGTTTTCCCCATAATACATTTATTTTTAACCAATCCAGTTGATATTTGGCACACAAATTGAGCTTTGCAGATTCTAAAATTTTAGGACAAAAGTACTTTTTTTAAATACCGGCAGAGGGCACTTTACTTAAAACTTAAAATTTATTTACATCATAATTTTTTTATTTTGACAGATATCGCAAAGCTGGAGGCGCCATTTTATAGACAATCAAAAACTTAAAAAATAAGATGCTCTTTATTAAAGTCGATAAACCTCACCGTTTAGGCACTAATAGACATCAAAGTTCTCATCAATTTCAATCAAATTACCTACATACATACGGGTGTCCAGTAACTCAACCGACAAACTGTATCAGATAATTGAGAGGTGAAAATAGTTTATGTGGCGAAATTTTTTGTACATATTGTTGATTTTAAAAAAATGTTTATTTTAATTATATTCCACGGGTTAAAAAACCCAACCTCCATTAACCAAAGGTCCTGCTTTCCCCAGTCACCCGTACGACTAAGGGTTCTTAACCATTGTTTCAGGTTCCCCTCCCCCTTGGGGTTCTGGGCTCAGAGTGCCAGCGAACTCACGATGCGACCCCTTATGGGTCCGAGTGCGACCTGCGAAATGCGAATTTGGAAGGATTGACCATGTTTCGGGTCCCCCACCTTACCTTGGGGCTGTGGACTCAGAGTGCCACCGAACTCAATCGACTGTAGAACTTTTAGTAAGTATTTAACTCAGTAACTTGATAGTAGGTTCCTAAGTCTGGCATTTCCAAAGGTATTCCAGATGGGTGCCTGGAAATTTAACCCGTGGGGTCCAATCACTAATGGACAACAATCGAAGTAGTTATTTAACTATTTTAAAATCATATGTCGGAACTTGATGCTAATTTACAGAGTGGAGCGACCTCTTTACAATAAAAACTGCAGTTCATAAACTGCAAGCAAGCTTATGCATCTAAATAAAATTATAAAGGCTCCGGTATAAGATGGAAGGTCAAGTGTATTTTCCTCATTGTTGTTCATAGGCCTACAATGGTACTAAACTTAGTACATTTTTAAAGCTTGATGGTTGATATATTACAGAATACAGGGTGTCTCTAAAGGTGAGGTAAGAGACACCCTGTCGACCCTGTATATGTATATAGAGGGTGATGCGTCGATTTTTACATACAGGCACCCGTTGTCTAATCTCTACCTGCTAGTATTAAACACACTAAAAGTCAATTGAACGCATCGAGCTGGCTCAACGTGTATATCTGGAGCGACAATGCAGTTCGTTAAAACTTATAAAGTAACTGGAATATCTAATGTTTTTTTAAAAATTCGGTTGTCTGCAAGGTCGGTTTATGATAGTTGAATGTGACAACGTCGAAAGAATGATTACCTTTATCGTCGCAATTATCGTTGCTATAAACAATTGACACCACATTCACTTTTCACTGCACGCGCACTTAATTAGGAGATAAACAGATGTCGAACGACGCGGAGATTGTGCCTCTTTGTCGCTCGTTCCGCGTTCTCGCTTGCACTTCAAGCCTTAAATGGAACGCGTGAGGTAACGGCACATAAGTCATGTTTTTGGTGCGTGCAGCCGGGTTGATCGAATTATAACACGTCACGTCAAAACGTAATTTCATGCATGAAAAACCACATATTATAATTTAGAGACAAAGACATTGTTCGATAATTAAATATTTTCATGCTCAATAAACCACAAAATCATAGAAACTTAGATAACACATTTCAAAAAAAAAATACTCAAAAAGTTACCCGAGTCGTCTACAATAAAAAAATATCGTCGTAACATTGCAAGGCTTACGAGGCAACCTTACCTAGTCAAACGATCTTGTGCATGACCCAAGATCGTTTGACTAGGTAATGTTGCCTCGTAAGCCTTGCAACATGGTGGACCATGCGTCACATATGTATTTTGCTCATTATTTAATGAAGTTTTTAACAGTGTAGTTTGTGTTTTTTGTCAATATTAAAGAAATACTTTTAAATACTGTTAATTCCAGTTGTTACCGTAACTGCTTTATTTCCTATTAATAAATTATTTAACAATGATTATTCTAGTTGATTTATAAATATTGTATATCGCGCTCTTTCGCCCTCATAGTATTATCCGTCTAGACATCCTTGTTTGCTATGTTGGCGCCAAGGAACCAGCAGTGCGGTACATATGTGACGTAATGAGGCAACCTTACCTAGTCAAACGATCTTGTGCATGACCAGCCATTTTAGTTTATAGGGTTAAATAGAAAGTAGTAATTCTAATTATTTTACAAAAGCTGTGTCCTAATACAACAAAATACTTACTAATTTAGTACATTTTTAATAAATTTAGTACAAAGTATTGTTCTGGGGTAATCGAAGTCGAGAGTGCACTATTCGCGCCATCTCGGTATGAACCAGAGTACTTCTAAAAATTAGTTGCAGATTTTGCCTTGCGTTGGTAGAAAACGTGTAGTTGACACGTGTAATTGTAATAAGATTATTGTTTTTAATTTTTAACCAAACTATGGATGGTGGAGGGGAGGATAATCATCTTTTATGGCGGACAAGTTGAAAAAGTGGCCGTCGGAATGTTGTCCATTCTCTTTGTCGGAATGTCGCAAATTGGGGTGGCGCCACAGTAGCCAGTGGAGAGATTTTGGTATTTCTTTCCTTTTTTATTTTGTATCTATCTGTCCTTTTTCATTTTGTATCTCACTCTAATAATTCACGCTCATTGGTTAAAAAATCTCCTCTGGCTACTGTGGCACCACCTTAAGTTGCTCTTTTTGACTCTTTGTTTGACCTCTGGACAGTGCGGACGTGCGTAGAGGACTACAAAGTTCTTCCCGGAGTGGCGGCTAGAGGTGTCGTACGAACGTTTTTTACCTTCGGGGATCAAGGAAAAATTCACGCTAAATTGACGGCATCTTTCTTTTGGATCTAAGCGCTGTGAGCGAAGATTCCTATAAGCTGATGGTATTCTGTTTGGTGGTGAACACGAGGTATTTCTCAAATGGCGGGAAATAGATGGGCGTGCCATGGGAACTGTCAGTAGTGAAAGTGAAGGTTATACGTAACACCAGTAGCAGATCTTGGTTTGACAGCCGACAATTTATGCATTGCATCGATTGTTGAATTGTTTGTTTTCTTTTGGAATTTCTGGGAGCTACGAGCTCGATTATCCAGATTTTCCGCCGACGAAGCCCTGGAAAGCATAGTCCGGAAGGGGAGAGTGGTGGATTGGAGCTGAAGGGACCAAAACCAAGAAACAAAATAGAGAGAGAGAGAAGTTGCTCTTTTCGACGGACACTTTTTAATACATTCAGATGGTTATCCTCCCCTCCACCATCTATAGTTTGATTACTAATGGTTTGGGGTATATTTTACGGGTTGTCTATGTTAAACGCCTAGATATAAAAATCATTCATCATTCATTCGGAATCTTTCGTATTTGTGTTCGGTGTTTACGAATATAAATTCACGACTGGTCGTTCATGAAATATTTCACGACGAAATACGAATATTCCGGAAGAAATATTCGAAACATTTCGAATTATCTCGATGTTCGAATATCATTCAGAAGATCATTTGAAAGGTTCCAACACTATTTGGACGCTTATTCTTGAATCTCCGGGAGGGGAACACTCCCGGGAACTTTTATGGGAAAGGTTATAGAACTAGGCGGGAGCAATTTTCTCCACCTCAAGAGGTAGAGAACTTTTAGTTCCCGAGTTGCTTGCTCACAGTGAACTTCTTTCTTTTTTTAAGAATACTGTTTTGACAATATTTTCGTGAACTTTACTCACTTCCCGCAAAGTTCTCCTCCCAGAGATTCAAGAATAAGGGTCCTAGTAACCTAAGCTCTCTGCACTCTGTAACTCGATAGAGAAAAAATGTCCTTTCTTTGCAATGTAAATCCTATGGCAATTTAAGGAAATTTCTTTTCTATCGAGTTACAGAGTACGGGGGCGGTTCTACTAAAAGTTAGTAGTAAAAATAAAACACCATCATTAGGGATAAACTTTTTATTTATTTAAAATTGTAGGACTAGCATACCATTATAAAAATAAATAATTCAAGTTATTTACACATTGCTTACAATAATAACTTTGGTAGTAATCATTTTTGGTACTTTTAATATAATGTACAATAAAGTTTGATTTTTTTATACAATATAAAATGTTAATTTGTCGCTATCTAATATGTACATTTTTACATTATTTTACAGTAATAGCAAATTTACCTAATTAAAAATATATAAATAATTTTTGCAAAATTGCGCAGCTAAAACAAGAATTCCACATTTGCTATTTTATTTTTTGGTTTATTTTTATGTTTGGACAATTTTAAAATCAATCTTTTAATAGAGACATTTTGCACCTGTTAAAATAACAGACGTTTTTTGGCCTCCTTATGGTTATCGTTATTAAACATAACGATTACGGCAGCAGTTTTAGACAGAGATTTTGCAGTCTCTTTTAAGAAATATATCTTGCGTCTGAGCTTTCGACACATAACCTTATTTTTGCCTGTGGTTCACCCATTTTAAAGTTAACGAAAAATCAGTATTTAATTTTATTCTTCATAAGATATAAATTGATATTTAAATATATGGAAACACTTCTGTTGATTTCGTTTTTTAAAGTAGATGCCAACAATACAGTATAAGCAAAACACAAAAAGTAAGGTTAGGTTTGGTAGTAGAATAAAAAGCAAGTGTGCCAGATTGTAACATCTAAATTAATTACTGATTTAGAATATCCGTAAAACTGCAAGTCCGTTTTAATTTCTTAACACTATTTGATTTTTATTACTGCTATAGATTTTCGCTAATTAGAGCCTAGGTATAAATGATATTTTAATTAATACGGCATTAAAATTTTAACCTTTTAAATAATTGATATTAAAATTTCTACAATCCGGCAACCACGCAGTTTAACAATAACGATAACGATAACAATAAGCTCTTCGGTATTCATCCGTAATTAAAGGAGTCCGGTATGGTTAATAACGATAACGGATCATGTTTGCGTTCCTGCGCAGTCTCAGAATAACGTTAACCACAACGGAATTGCAAAATAAGGGGTGCAAAATGTCTCTAATATAACCTAAAAACCTTTAAAATAAGATAGTGTGAATCAATTTAAACAGACAATATGGCGGGGTAGAGTTAATCTACACAGAACAACAAAACATGGTAACCCGAAATTATTTACAATAACCACACCATTTTAATTTTAAAGATTTTTTAAAATAAAATTTTAATATTATAATTATTATTTTAATAACAACACCGTATTCTTTGGTTAATTACCTGAAAATAATTAATTTTACTATTTTTATGTTATTTATATCACAGGATTTTCAAGTAGCCAAAACTAAAGAAAGAACTAAAAATACAACTGTCAGCAGCGAAGACTGAATGTGGACGTTTCCGTTATCTGAAAAAAAAACAATATTAGATTAAATCTGTGCATGGTGGTCAAACTAAATGTGTAATTAAAAAAATACATGTTGTATTTATTTTCCAATTAAACAAAAATTACATCTGGTATACAATTCTACAGTACCCGTTGTTAGTTGTACTACAGTTTTATAATGATATGGCAAATAATGTTAGAAACTGACACAATGAAAGCTAAGGGGTGGATCCAACAAAAGATAATGTTTAATAAACAAGTTGAAAGGGCAATAACAAACATTACTAAGCGTAAGATATGTTGTAACTTTTAAAAACTATTATTATTATTATTAAAAACAATTACAATTATAGAAGGAACAGTTTAAAAATGTAAATTCGGTGCTCTTTGATAAGAAAAAATCACAAAAAGTTTAAAGCAAATAAATCGGCATGCTTGTCTTCACGGTCGCCTTTGCTATATTTCTTTAATGATATGCCGGTTGATGCAGCTGGTCATCACACTATGGGATAAAAATTATTTTTTTGGTCAAAAATCTGAAACTTATCAATCTAACTTAAAATAAGGTGCTTTTTACTGGAAAAATATTATAAATTATTACAAATGCTTTTTGGGAACCTAAAACTTATTATAGGTTATTATAAATTTACACCCCCCTTAACATTATTATTTTTTATTGTACAAAATAAACTAAAATGTCAGCTTGTTTGGTTAATTCGGTAGTATTCTAATCAGTAATCTGATGATTATTATCTCATATGATATACAGGGTACGACAATGGGTATGATTTTTTTAAATGGAATACCCTGAATATTATATCACCAACAAAAAAATATTTTAAAATGCTTTAAAAAAATACTACATTTGATGTGTCTATCTCAATTAGTTTCGGAAATATGACCATCCAAATCTGAAAAATAATTTTAAATTATTCTTAGAAGCGTAATAGAGATACATCTTCCCAACTTTTTTTATTTTTTAACGTATAAAATAAATAAAAACACTGTTTTGTTGGGTAGATTCTGTAGAATCCATATCTTTCATCAGAATGCTTTTATCTTTTAGGATATACAGTGTAGGACAAAACATATTAATTTTTTAAATGGAAAACCTTGTAAATTATAAACAAATCTTGTAACTGTCCTTACACTCAGAAGTAGCAAAAAGTAGAAAGGCAATTGTAAGTACAAAAACTGATAAAGAAAAAGGTAAAAAAAATCTTTGACAAAAGTAGCGAGACTTCGCAAGACTGCATCGGAAACACAACAATAGCTCTTATTATTTAAACTATTACTTTTTTAGTAAACAAGGCTAATAATAAACTAGGTAGATTAAATGTTGTATATTTATGTTTACTTAAAATACATTTTTAAGTTTTTATTACCCCAATAGAAGTCGTCATATCCTTTTATAATTTTGCGTACATGTAGTTTGGAGTATCTACTTTGAGATACACAGCATGAGCCATTAAAATTTCAAAGTTGCTTTTTGGCCAAAATAATGGATTTCTATCCCATAGTGTATCGGCGCGTCGCTGTAAAGGATAGCGGTGCCTTTGTATAAAATAGTCCGTTTGCAGGCGGCCTTTTTTATGTTTTTTTGTATTATTTTCAAAGGGTACCGAAATCTGCGCTTTTAAAATGTTCTTACTATACAAATATGGTTACTATTCTCCACATACAGGGTGGTAAATTTTAGTAAAAAATCTATACTGATACCATGCTATAACAGACATTTACGACTTACTTTCGTCTGTTGAATTAGCAGAGGGTTGAATTTAAGCTAGAATAGTTGCCTGAGGTAGAATTTAAGCTAGAGTAGTCACCCTCATAGAGAAGTTCAGCTGATTGGGTGTCATTCTCGGATTCTGGCAGGGCAAGAAAATGTAAGTATTAGCAGAATAGCGTGGTAAATTTGATGATACATAAGTGAGTATGACATAAATAATTTATATAGGTTACATTTTTATGTTTAGCGACACGGTGAGTTCTGACAGGAACATTTTAAAACTGTGTTTGTCAATTGGACATTTCTTTAAGATTTATGAGAAATTTTTTGATAGAAAAATATTTTTTATACTTGGAAGATTACCGATGTTTTCCCGAGAGGCCCTACATTACCCGATAACGTATAATAATAAAGTAATGGAGAAAACCATTAACTCGTAAATTCTTAGGTACTTAGAAAAACATAAAATTTTACATGACAGGCAATACGGATTTCGTCACAAGAGATCTACAGCAGATCTTCTTTCCTTCGTTTCACACAACTGGAACAAGTCTCTTGAGTTTCTAGGTGAGTCCCAGATCGTTGCTCTTGATATATCTGAAGCTTTCGACCAAGTCTGGCATGACGCACTTCTTAATAAACTTCCCTCCTACGGTCTTCCAACTAAACTCTGCTCTTGGCTCTCCAGTTATCTTTCTAATCGACGTATATCAGTCATTGTTGATGGCCACTCTTCAAGCTTTCACGAAATTAATGCTGGAGTGCCTCAGGGTTCAGTACTAGCACCAACTTTGTTTCTTCTTCACATCAACGACCTTCTTTCTTCCATAACCAATCCCATTCATAGTTATGCTGACGATAGTACCCTTCACTCCACTTTTCAGGTTCTTTCGACTTGGAAAGCAAACGCAGGAGCGATGCAGATATCTCTTTCACAGGATCTCAATTTGATATTGGATTGGGGCGCCAAAAATCTCGTTCAATTTAATGCATCCAAAACACAATCGTGTCTCCTTGTCGCGAAAAAATCATCAAACACTCATCCTTTGCTTATGAGTGGCCAGAGTTTTGCAGAGCGGGGACACATTTAACCTTGTGGGCATCACATTTGAGAATAACCTTAACTGGCATAAACACATTGTATCTATAGCCACCGCGGCTTCAAAAAGCTTGGATTTCTTTTTCCGAGCCAAAAAGTATTTTTTCTCCTTCCAATTTATACACTTTGTATGTGTCCCAAATTCGACCCTCTGGAATATTGTTCTCATGTCTGGGAATGGCATCCCCTACAACCCTCAGCATTCTTGATGCCATTCAAAGAAGGGCTGTTCGTCTTATTAATGATCCTTTACTTACTCAAAGACTTCCTTCTCTTGCCCATCGTCGAGCTGTGGGAGATCTATCGCTCTTCTATAGATACTTTACGGCTTCTGCCCGACGAATTGTCCAGTATAGTCTCTCCTCTTGCAGCTCCCAACAAGAAACTCGTGGTGCCGCGCGTATGCATCCCTATACAGTTCAATTGGACAGGCCCCGAACTTCCCATTTCGTTCGTTCTTTTATCCCTAGAGTTTCCTAGACTGTGGAACCTGCGCCCAGCGGAGATTTAACCCTTCCCCCCAAATCTTCAAGTTTTTAAGTCCCGTGTTAACAAATTTCCCTTACCCTGCTTAAGACACCCACGGTACGGTAGTATATTGGGCTTTTCGGCCTTCAGTGGTCTGTCAAAAGTCTAGGTACACCGTACGATTATCGACTGGAAAATATTGCGGCTGCGCATTCGTCCCGCGTGACGTGAAACATGTTTTCTTGCCAAGTCGTGAAAACGTATATACAAATTTCTTGACGATATGGTGAAGGTTTAATAGAAATAAAACAAATTAATTTAGTTATGCACCAAGCATCAAGTAATATAAGTATATAGTTAGTTATCTAATTGTAGCTTAATTTAATTTTGTAGTTATTTTTTCAATAATTGTAATAGTCATTGTAAAAATGGGGAATCCCGTATACTTAATAAATAAATAAATAATATTATTATATTAATATACGAACCTAACTTACATACAGTATGAATGAAGGACAAAAAAACAAACGTGAAAGATATGAAAAAAAAGTGGATGATGAATTAGTATTCCTTTTCTGTGTGCGAATAAACATATTTTATTTAATATTAATTTTTTTTATAGAGAGGTTACCGTAATTATTACCTTCCTAGAAGGTATTGAAATTATGTAATAAAATATGTCATTAAATAAACCTCTTGTTTTTTTATAAAAAAATAAAATATAAAACTAAAAACAAAACCTACTTAGGTAACTTATAATGTTAATATAATTAATATGAAGTGCAAGTCATAATAAAAATAATCCGTGAAATGTGAAATGAGTATTGAAAAATAAAAACCACAGAATACTGATAGACGCACAATAAAAACTGAAATGAGTGAAATGTTAGGTTAAGTACAACATGAAATTACTAAAATACGACTAATGCGCAGCCGCAATATTTTCCAGTCGATAATCGTACGGTGTACCTTATTGAGGACACGTCTTTCACTTAGCAGCCGTTGTTAGCGTTGATTACTCTTTAGGAAGGAACTCTTCGTGTCCCACTGAATTCAATAATATATTTGGGAATTGTCCTTAGAAATGTGTATTTTGTATATATTGACAAGTGCGTACCGTTAATCATCACCTGATTTTATGACGTCGCGTCTGCATTTGCAGACGCATCTGTCACTTAGATTATCAGTTGTATTTGAGTTGTGTCCTACAAATGTACGCTTTAAGAATTTTCTTTGGGTAAGTTTTTTCTATAAGCAAAATAATAAATTTCGTATGTTGAAAGGGGTTGGATGTATTTGCTTGCATAAAACAATTTTTTTAGTGATTTTGTGTATTTACCAAGCTTGATTTTGGCAATTTGTTTATATAGATCGCTTGCTTGATGTACCCCAGCATTGTGTAATTGATACTAAACTTTCCTTGTAGAGTAAAATGGATCCAAAGGAAGAAGCTAGATTGTTAGCACTGTATAATGAAGTTGAAACTGATAGTGATGCTTATGAATCACCGGAATCTGAAAACTCTTCTACTTCTGGTAGGGATAGTGAACAAGTCGAGGATCCTTATGCGGACTCTGATAGCAATGATGAAGACTATTTTCCCTCAGATAATAGCTCTGGATCGAACAAGATTTAACAAGTTGGTGCACGTGCTAGCTCTGAATCTGATGACACTGCAAGTGAAAGTCCAACGCAAACTCCCAATCCTCTGAGCAGTGATGAAGAATGGACAGACGTCGTTGATGACATTCCAGATTTTCACTTTAATAATGCAAACTCAGGGATAAAATTAGTTTTTGATCACGTTCTGTTACCGCTGGAAGTTTTTAAAACGATATGGGATGATGATGTAATGACTCTCTTGACTTCATGCACCAATGATTATGGGAAGAAAATGAAGGTGACAAATAGACCTCATCAAAAATACTCACGTATGGCAACATTTCCGGACACCAATTTTGACGAATTATATAAATTCTTTGGACTATCGCTTCTTCAAGGGCAAATACGTTTCCCAACTTTGCGGAAAATATTTTCATACGATCCACTTTACTACCACCCCATATTTTCACACGTAATGTCAGGGCGAAGATATGAACAGTTGTTACACGCTTTTAATTGTACTAACGATAGAGAAAGTAAAGATCGTCTAAATAAAGTAAGCGCTTTGCTAAAAATTTTGATCAAAAATTTCCAAAAGGCATTTTCTCCTGAAGAATCACTAGCTTTAGATGAGTCACTATTATTGCATAGAGGCAGGTTAAGTTTTAGACAATACATAAAAAATAAACGAGCCAAATATGGAATAAAATTTTTTGAGCTGTGTTCTCCAAATGGATACAATCACAACATTGAGATATATAAACGAAAACAACCCGACACATACGACAAAACAACCGATATGTCTAAACTGCAGTCACTGGTGTTTCGACTAATTGATCCATTTTTAGATAAGGGCCATCATTCGATTATGGATAATTATTATAATAGCGTTGGGTTGTCTAAAAGACTTCTTCTTAGAAAAACACTTACAACCGGAACCTTGAGAACAAATAGAAAGGAAAAGCCAAAATCTATAACTTTGAAAAAGATGAAAAAAGGTGAGCACATCTGGCAAAGGAAAGATAAAGTGTACGTCAGCAAATGGAAGGACAAGAGAGAGGTATTGTGTATAACAACCAAATTTCATCCCACATTGATAGAAGTATCAAACTCATACGGAAAGATTTCAAAAAACCCAAAGAAGTTCATGAATACAACCTAAACATGTCAGGAGTTAGACCGATGTGACCAATTTACGTCATACTATAGCTGTCCTAGAAAATTGATACGGTGATATAAAAAAGTAATTTTTCATTTTCGTTAGACGTTTCAGTTATAAACAGTTTCTTGCTGTACCGGGAAATAACGAAGTCAAAAATAAGTACACTTCAATTTCGGGAACACCTCATTAGAGGTCTAATTGGGATTTCTAATGATTTGAAAGATGGAAGAAAAATTATAAAGAGAGGTTCATTAAATATAATTAGAAATTCGCCAATGATACCAATACCAGTGCATGTTACAGCTGATATTCCTGTTCCTGCAGCACACCAACATGTATTAGAAAAAATACCAGTCCCAGAAAACTCGAAACGCAAGAGTAATTTTCTACGATGTCGAGAGTGTTCTAAAAATGGAAAGCGAGGACAGACTTCATGGCGCTGTAAAATGTGCGAAAATAATCCCCCATTGTGTGTTGGGAAGTGTTTTGAAAAATTTCACTTAGATTTAAATTAAGATTTGACATTTAAAGTCTTGTGTATTATTTTATACTTAATCAGAGTTGTCTTTTGTTTCTTTTCTATTAATGTTTTCAATATATTTTGCTAGAAAGTATTACAGGTTCTTGGCTGTACATGCAGTCATGTCCCTATAAGGAACAATTTCCTAATCTCTAGGGTCATGACTGCAAATGCAGTCATGGGTTTTCTTTAATACGGGCTTGACGACCCCGAGGTACCCTAGTTCGTTTGTGACGTCAAAACACCCATTGATCGACTGTGGAATGGCAGCACAAGAATTAGATGCTATGTTGGTTTTGTGATCCGGCATGGGGAGGCTGGGTGACAAGCTCTGCCGAGGCGCGAGCCACTCCTTGCATATGTTGAGACCAGCCCCTTCGGGCCCTGATCAGGGAGGTGGTATAGGTGACTGTGGACATCCGGAGTCCACTTAGCGCACCGGTGAGCACTAGTGCGTCCGTACGTCCGGCACTGGTAAAAGTGGTTGGGCCCAGGAACTACTAGCAGGGTAAGGACAAGATCCTGAGGGTACACCGCACCCAACTTCAGCCCATCCTCCTACCATAAGCGCTACAACAGCCTTAAGTACCATGGCTTTTTAAACACAATCACTACTCAAGAAATAAACCTGAATGTATCAGGAGGAGAATTTCCATTGGCCTCACACAAGAGATTACAGGTTGGTCCCCATCCACCGAAAGCATAATTTTTAATATAAAAATATGAAAAATTTTTTATTATTAAAAGAAAACAGCTCTTTTAAAGACGTCTCCCCATTTATAATACACCAATCTCTAAACGCTTTGGAAATCAACATCAGTTAGAAAATGTAGAATGGAACAATGATTGAGGTTGCAAACGAATCCCAATCCTAATAAAGCCATTAATTTTTATAAAACTACATGAGATTGAAGTTACTACCTCTCTCCCATCCCAGATTAAATAAAGGCATAGTATATTGTAAAGACTTAATAAACTGTTCAGAAGAAGAAATTTTGGAAAACCTCAAAGAATCGGGGAGTCATACAGGATTAAACAAAAAGAAGAAACACTCATTCCCTCTCCGTCAATTATACCCCGACATTAAACTACACACATTACCAGACAGAACAGGCTTTTATTCCTAAAGTAAGACCTTATATTCCAAATCCCCTCAAAATGCTTCGAATTTTTAAAGAATTTGGACCTCATCTTTTCATAAAAAGAAACTCTCCAATATGTCCTGCCGGAAAAAATAACCCAAACACCTCCTGCACCCCTCCTCCCTATTGTCCGAACTGTAACGGTGATCATTCCCCTAGATACAAGGTTGCCCTAAATATAAAGAAGAATATCAAAATCCAAGAAATAAAAGTAACAGAAAAAAAAATCTTACCTTGATGCGAAAGAAACTATATAAATCATTAGCCCCAGCAAATACCATTTCATATTCAAGTATAACTAAAATACACGCACAGTCTCCACCCAATACGATTCTATCGACTCTCTCCCGAAATATTGCCCCTTTTCCACATCTATTCCCATCTCCATTAACACAGCCCAAAGTTCCAAAAGAATCCTTAATCTCCACTCCCTCAAACCCCGCACAATCCAACACTCTCCCATTACCCTTTTCTCCCACCTTTTCTCCCTTACCCCTGTCCTCCCCTACCACCACCGCCACAGCCACAACACTTAAAACAATCTCGATTTCTACTACACTCACAAACACCAGCGCGCACAAAAACCATACCACCTCAAGTAGCAACAAAAAATAAAAACTAAAACTACCCTGACAAAAAAACCCTCCAAAACAAAATGAAAGTAAAACCTCTAAATCTTGAAAAATACCCACAAAGAGAAAAAACACCAAAACAAAATCCACCAATGAATCCAATTTCCTCATCAAATGAAAGTTTAAATATAAAGAGATAAAAACGAATCAAGATCTCAAACTTCCCTGAATATCCTCAAACGAAGATTTACTGGAGTTGCATGACAACTCAATAAGGATCTACTATAACATACCATAATTTTCTATATCCAAAATTCTACAATGGAATATATTGGGACAACAAACCACAGGGAAGACCTTCAGATTGTGCAATCGATAACCCATGTACTGGCACTTCAGGAAACAAATCTCAGATTAAGAAACACAACATTTACACTAAAACATTTTAACATGTTTAGAAAAGATAGAATAAATCCTACCAGAGCATCGGGGCGGGGTTTGTCTACCCATTACTTATCCCAGTCACACACAAATTGACCTAACCGATTTGGAGGCAGTCGCTGTCAAATTAAACAACTATATTTGAGGTTTGTTGCATCTGTTGCACTCTCCGTCAGAATCAATTACCCTACAAGACTTATGCGACCTTCTAAATCAGCTTCCCTCTCCAGTTATCATTACAGGAATTTCAACGCACACAATCCTGTATGGGCTCCACTCATATTACCACACGAGGGGTAGGGTATAAGAAGAACTCATGTGAATCAAGCAACCTTTGCATACTAAATACCTTTGGCACCAACCTTTATATCATCTTCTTCGGGCCTTTTTCCGCCATGAATCTTACAATAGCCTCGTCAGCCATTTCCCTAACTATCAGTGGGAAACTTTAGAAGACACGTACAGCAGCGACCACTACCCAATCATCATTAAACCACTTACATGGCCCAAAGATCATCCAACCAAAACCATTTTTAACACAAAAAAGCAGATTGGAAACTTTTTTCAGACTCCCTGACATTTCCAAATGTAGACTCTAAACCCCGATACGCTTGTACAAGAATTTGTAACCGCTATTAAAGAATCAGCCATCAAAGCCATCCCTCAAAACATTCTAAATTATGAAAACCACTCAGTACCCTGGTGGAACCAAAACTGTAAAACTACTATTGCAGAAAGAAAAAAGCATTAAATCGATTCAAAAGACAACCCACATTAGAAAACTTGATTAACTTCAAAAAAGCTCGATCATTAGCCAAGAGAACCATAAAACAGGCTAAACTCAATTCATGGAATTCCTTTACATCATCCATAAACCCTCACACAACATCTAGTGAAATGTGGGAAACTATACGAAGAATAAAAGGCAAACCTACCAGAGTCATCTCTGGCATTCTGTATGAAGGGTCTTGGATTATGAATAATGAAACCATTGCTGAAGCCTTCGCATCCACACACTCAAAAGGTCATAACCCCATAGAAAATAACCCAAACTACCTAGAAAGCAAACAAATACAGGAAAATATGACTTTCGATTTCTCTTTAGAATCGGAAAACGACTTCGCCTATAACCTTCCATTTACATTACAGGAATTACGACACGCCATAAATTCCTGTAGAAACAGCGCTCCTGGACCAGACGAAATAATTATACCCATGATTAAGAATCTACCCACTAAAGCCCAAATGCACCTTTTAAAAATATACAACATTATTTGGTCAACATCAATTTTTCCCACTTCGTGGTTACATTCAATTTTAGTTCCTATCCATAAACCAAACAAACCTCATTCCCTAATTGAATATTATCGTCTTATTGCGTTAACTAATCATCTCTGTAAAATCATGGAACGCATGGTAAATTACAGACTCATGTGGCACCTGCATAAATATAACCTACTAGACCAAAACATGTTTGGATTTCGAAAGGGATTTGCCACTACTGATCACTTGGTTGGCTTCAGCATAGACATTCAAAATTCTTTTCTAAAAAGCACCACTTACTAGCAACCTCATTAGACCTTCACCATGCTTTCGACTTAACATGGAAATCCAACATTTTCCAACAACTTCACAAATGGAATTTTAGAGGCAAACTACCAAACTTCATAGAAAAATTTATACAAAATAGAACATTTCAGGTCAGAATTATGAACACCTTATCACAAATATATGAATCCAAGCAGGGCTTACCCCAGGGGACAGTATTAAGCCCCACCCTCTTTCTTATAGCCATAAATAGCATAAAATCTTACATCCCCCGTCATATCACTTACAGGATCTTTGCTGATGATATACTCATTTATTACTCATCTTCAAGCTCTAAAATAAATGAGAGACGTTTACAGCAATGCTTAATAAACCTGGAAAAATGGTCCTACTTACATGGATTTCCTTTTTCACCCTCAAAATCACACATAATCCACTTTTGTAAACATTACTCATGCAATAAGACACAAAACCTAAAAATATATAACACAAACATCCCCACGGTTACCTCCTTTAAATTTCTTGGACTCACATTCGATAATAAACTAAACTGGAAGGACCATTTTACTGACCTTAGAACTAGATGTCTAAAGGACATAAATATAATCAAATGTCTATCCAACCTTTCATGGGGAGCCGATACTTGGCATTTAATAAATGTTTACAAATCCCTTATAAGATCAAAACTAGATTATGGCAGCATAGTGTACGCCTCAGCACGTAAATCCTACATCAAATCACTGGACACAATACAAAACACTTGCCTAAGACTGGCACTGGGTGCATTCCGCACAAGTCCGATACCCAGCCTACAATGTCTATCAAACACAGAATCTCTTAACACTAGACGCTTAACCATGCTTCTAAACTACTCTACCAAACTTTGGTGCAAACCCAACCACCCTATGCACAACACGTTTTTTAACTCAAACCTACTGGACCATTATCGCAGAACCAACCAGAATTTTCCAACAAATATTTCATTTTTACATTACTCTACACAGAACAACTTTACTTTACCTTTGCCCTTCAACCCTCCCTTATACGTATTTCCCCATGGACATACTCTCCACCAAACATAATTTTTAACCTAGAGCAGTATAGTAAAAAGAACACGCACCCATCTATTATCACAAATAAATTTTATGAAATACTGCAAAATAATTTTCCCCAACACAACACTGTATATACAGATGGATCCAAAACACCTTTAAATACTAGCTGCGCTTTATTCTCTAAGTCAATAACACCACGCAACATTAAATTAAATAACCTAAATAATATATTCTCTGCAGAACTTTATGCCATTAGAGAAGCTTTAAATACCATAAATAAACAACCGTATAACAAATGGGTTCTGGCGGTAGATTCAAAGAGCGCACTTAAAGCTATACAAAAATACATTTAACGAAAATGCATTAATTATTGACATCTTAAACATCCTAAACAGACTGGTTATAAAAAAATTCTCTATCTTCTTTATATGGATACCCAGCCATATAGGTATCCACGGAAACGAAAAGGCCGACTACCTTGCAAATCACCTAAACGAAAACAGTCTATACATAGACAGAATCTTTTCACAAAGTGTATTTAAACCAATAATAAAAAGATAGAGCATAATACCTCTCAACTCGAATGGGACTTGTTGGAGGGTAACAACAAACTACAAAAGATTTATGAAATCCTTCCCTCATCTCCAGGTCACCCCATTCTTCAATAGACGCAAACAAACTGTTATCCATCGTCTACTCATTGGACACACATACCTCACCCACTCATACCTCCTAAAATCTGAAAATCATCCCTTGTGCCCACTGTGCAACAACCCCTAACTGTTGAACACTTGATGATATCGTGCAATGATTTGATAAACACAAGACTTCACTTCAACATCAATCAGAGTAACATTAAAAAAGCATTGGAACCTTCAAACAAAAATATTGACAACATAATACTATTCTTAAAACACATAAACGCCCTGCACCTCATTTGAATAAAATACTAAATTAAGACAAGAAAAAAAACCACTAGAAAGGGTGCTAAATAGTCATAGTCACTGATGCGCCCTTTAAAACACTCAAATTCTCTCTCTCTCTC
>JACEGR010008019.1:0-41863 GCA_014170235.1 Listronotus bonariensis
ATATATATATATATGTTTACATCTGGTAACATCCCAAGCGCTTTTCATAGGCATCTTACTGCTGCAGCATCCACCATGTACTATTTTTTACGCTATTCATCACTGCTGATGATGTAATTATAAGCGAAGTAAATTAAATAGAGAAGAAAGCATATGTTTAAGCGTTTTCTGGAAATCGTAGTTTTTATTCTAAGGGGTTATCAAGCAGATCTAAATGAACATCATCGGGTTATTAAGTTCAATTTACCTGGTGCCCAGAGAGTCAATATGAAGCAGATCTTATTATGGGTATCATTTTAGTTTTCATCCTAGTATGTCGTTCCTGACTACGCAAAATTCGCAAGAGTTGAGGGAGGATGGGGATCAGCCATCATCTTTATGAAGAGTTCCTATAAACTTATAAGGAGAAATTAAGTCAGTATAAGCAGTTTTGTTAAATCTTAAAACTCTATTGTGAAGAGCGATTTTTACAAAGTGGGCAGCAACTACTATAACCCCCAGAGGATCTACCAAAATGATCCAGGAGTAATACAAATTTTAAGTTCAATGGGAAGCCTCTAAAGTCAAATATGACCTACTATAAAATGCGGTGCTTTAAAACAATCTTCAAATCTTACCGCCACCACGATTCTACAGGATGTGTGCCGAAGCTAATAAAGTTAGATATACCCTGATATAATGTTTTTGGTAATCTTAAAATCGCATTTATTGTTCTTAAATGCTATAATCTGTACGGGGCAGATTAAAAGGAGACGTCGTTTTGAGCATAAGTATGAGCCCATGTTGCCATTCAAGATTCATTAAGGATTTTGAAAGATCGCACCCCGTGCGGGTGGGGTATTTTAAAGTACCACTGTATTAGTATAGCGCTGCTATCATCCGACATTCTCAATGATTATGTTGGAACTCAACTATCGAGCTCAGCGCTTGACGATGTTTGATCTGTCAACAGAGGATCATGCCTATGTCTAGATGAGCCTTGATCGTAACAATTTAGATGATGGTTTTACTGGTGACAAATGAACGGCGGAAAATTCACCTGGGTGTGGTGATGGCGTCTGAAACTAATTGCACTCATATGTCAAAAAAGAAGAAGTATAAATGTTGCCTCTTTCAGAACATATTTTCCGATTAGAAAACCTGGTTTTCATCAACGTTCTCGGAAAAAGTTCTTTGCTCATGGACCGCTGGAATTGATCCGTGTTAATCTGTATCATAAAATCTTTTTTCTCTAGTGCCTCTTTCTTAAAAAAACAGAACCCTCTTGGGTCGTGCATTCTTATAATAAACATAATAAGACATATTCTTTATTAATTTGCTTCAAGGACCGCTGAGATCTTATAAACAAATAAAATTTGGCATCACTGCACGGGACCTTGGTAGTGATGAATATCATAAAAAAAATAAATACTTGTCTTAGGACATGGATATTCATTAAATAAGGACACCAGGAGGCTCAGAAGTCTGTATATGATCTCTTCTCATATTGGATTAACTTAGATGTTTTATGAAGGGCGCTTGGATGATATTCAGGTATAAATATATATATATCATATATATATATATATATATATATATCATCATCTCAAATATATATATATATATCATTACCCATATATATCAAGTCTACACTAATCACTTTAATCTCTGGTAATCAGGAAGAAGAATGGATTAGATAATATTGACAAATAAATCTAAGTTAATTCGAGTGACTCTTGACTTTTATCTTTTTTGCGTAGTCGTTGCCCAGTAGTCCAGAGTATAGATCCTGTAAGGAAAAAAAAGATGTCCTGACAGAGAAACCAGTTTAAATAAAATTATTAGAGTGCCATTATTTCGAAAACTATAATATTTAAGTGAGGTTTTGCATAGATAACCTACATTCAGATCCGCGAGTGGCAATGCTTGCATTTTTTCGGATTTTTGACTGCATAGCGCAGTCGGGTGAATGACGTATACAATGCTGCACTTAAAAGCTCCGTGATCTTCAAAATACCTAACCGCTGGCACCCTGTACCTCTTTGTACCGTCCTGGTCTGACCGTAACGCTCATTTAGTTGCCGTACTTCGAACAGCAGAAACCCAGGACGCCGTCAACAAATTCTTTCCCTCTATAATATGGATAATTCTGTTTGGGAGCCTGGTGCGTTTACCTCTTCAACTGGCTTGCGCACTAAACTTCGGTTTTATCGCCCGTGAAATGTGACTTTTGTTTCGCGCAGGTTATAACATTGGCAATCCATCCGAGATCAGTGGGTTTTGGCGCCTTCTAGTTTAATTCAATTTTGTTGCACCTCTGTTACAAAATCTCTCAAATATTTTCTAATGTTCGCAATGTTGCAACAAAAGATTGGTAAGCCCAACATTTTCGATAGATGATTTTTGAGTAGGGCCGAAGTATCTGATATCTATAATACACAATACTGATCTGACCTTGCTATAATCTATAATGTAAAAAAAAAAATGGGGGTTCTAAATAAAAGATTTCGAAAGTATTTTCTCAGACTCCGGAGATTTTTGTACTCAAGTTGTTCCTAAAAATATAAATTTAAACCAAAGTATACTCTATTTTGCACAGATACTGTGTAATAATAAGATTATACAGCTACACTTAACTTCACCATCATCCGCACAATTAATAAACTTAGTAAAAAAAAGCTCACCTAAAATACTTTTCGGGTAAAAATCCTTAATACTGAATTAGAGAATACATGCGCACTTTACACTTACTAAGCCGGTTTGACAGGGCAGAGAGATAGAGTATACGAAGCCTTTGGGTTTGCCGACTTTCGCGTTCTCTGCGTATGAAAGGTTTTTCGTTTGACTCATACACTTCAGATAGCGTTGCCCGTCGCCCGTATTTCTGCGTCTTTTTCGCTTCTATCGAAAAGGCAGTAAGAATGAACCCGCAATATGCACGTATCTTCAGAACCACTTTTTAATTGGGCCCGGTCAGTACGCCGGAAGCCATTTTAATTTTTCTTACTGGGCAAAAGAGATAGTTGGTTAAAAGACGATACAAAAAACCCACTGGTTATATTATGTTTATGCGCCACCATGACAATAACCAGCCTTCAGGTGTGCAAGCGAAACCGCCTTATCGTAAAAAAAAGAAAAATTCTCCATAAGGCATTTTCAACAATAGATCTACAGAAAACCCGTCCAAAAAGCATTGTTCAGAAATTGATGGGATTCTTAACTTGTGTTGGATCCTATGCTGACCCAGGTGATAACCAGGGTTAGTCGGGTTAAACAGAAGTGTCAAAGTAAACTGTTTCGTTTTTTTAAATTTTCAAATTATATATGTTGTGTTTATTCAAAGTATTAAAAAGCATTTTTTTTATATTTACTGTTTTTTGTTGCTTAAATATTGTTAAAATCTTTAAAAATAACTGATCGACCAAGGAAAAGCAAAAGGTAATATTTTGTTTGGGCACGAAGCCGATGAATTAATGCCGAAATGAAACATACGTGTTGAGAAAATAACGAAAATGCCAGTGAATCTTGAAAACAGGTGATTGGATCTACCCCAACCCATCGGATCAATTTTGAAAATGCCCATAGTGTGTTAATGCCCGTTTTCACCAACTTTTTAGGGGTTCTCTAACGCTGGGTAGAGAAGGCGCGTTTTGCAATTGCCTCTCAGATGCGAGGAGATTTTGTTGACGTCATTTCAGATGAGACGGAGCGGTCGGCAATAAAATATCCAGATGAAAATACATAACCTCGTTTTTTACTTTGCTGGTATTTATTGTTTGCTTATTATCAGTGCCAATTACCAAAGCACTTACAGTTGTTTGTTTAGTTAGTTTTGGTTAGATTGTTTTAAAAAGTTAAAATATATTATATATATATTCAATGTAAAAATGCTCTTAATTCCTGATTTAGACCGTGTGAAATCATGTTGCTTTACCATTTCAATAACATGGGATTTTTGGACTTTTTTTATTTTTTTCCGAGACACAACTATGGAAAAATCTAAATCCCTTTCATTCTAAAAAAACATTTTTTTTTCACTGGATTGTAAAAAATGTTCTTTAAGTTTTTTTAACGGTAACCCTAATTTTGCCTAGGAACCATAACCAATAGAAATAAAATTAAATACTTTTGATTACTTCTTTATGCTTTTTAATTGGGTAGTTTCAAAAATTTAATATGGAAAACTTTTTATTATTAATTTTACAGAAAAAAATTATTCCTTATTAAACATTCTACATGGTTTAAAACCCTAAAATGCAATCTTCAGATATGAGTTTTTTGCAGTGGTAAACGTGGTTTGTCTAAAAATGTGAATTTTGTCTAAAAGGAAAGTACCCTTATTTTTATAATATTAAAACTTTTTATTAGAAAAAATGTTTAGGATAAAAATACCTTTCAAATATGCAAATTGTTTTTTTTAAAGAAAAAAACCTTTTTAATTTTTTTCTGCGATAACGAGCGTTTCTGTGTCTTTTTACTGTTTTGACATTTCTTAGGCTTTCTTTACATATTACATTTCGAAATAAGTATGCACATATGTACAAACCTAAGTGTGCACCTTTAACGCATAAAAATTGATAACAACAGTTTTTCTTGAAAATCAACAAGTTTTCATATTTAAATGTTATTTTTCATCCTAAACATCTTTTCCTCTTGAGAAAATTTATATTTTTTGACATACCTTATATACCACGGCAAAAAATTAATATCTGATGATTGTATTTTAGGTTTTAGACGCAGAACTTTTTATAAGAAATTAATTTTTTTATAAAATTAAAAATTTAATATTTTATATTTGACTGAGACCACGACTTTGAGTTTCCTATTTACTTTATTTATTTATAAGAGATCTCTTTCAGAAAAATGGACGACATTTTCCGGTATAAAATGATTGGTATGTATGTTTTCATAATGTAATTTTATAAAGAACAGTATACAAGATATCGATTAAAATAATAGTAGGAGAGCTAGTGAAACCTTCGAGTGACGTTAGACCCAGTAAGGCTGGAAATTTGTGTAGTGATAAGTCATAGCATGCTAAGTACGAAAATCATCACCGTGCAGGCATCAGCTATGCACATCATCACCCTGTATATTTTTGAAAGTTAAAAAAAAATGTGTTTTTTTAAATCTCTGATGATACTGATGATAATATGCAGGTTGGAAAAAAGTTTTTTTAAGGCACCCTGTATATTATATTATTAACTTATGTTTAAAGAAATAAAGGATTTTATATTTTTATTTGTATTTATATTTTTTGTAGTGACATTTAACGTGAAACTGATACAAGCAAAGTAAGTATTTCGCCACTGGTGCTAAAGGCCATTAATCCAGTTAGGAGTTCCAGTTGTAGTTTCCCAAGAAGTTTCAGTTGTCGATTCTGGCCATGTTGTGGTTTCCCAAGTAGTTCCAGTTGTGGATTCTGGCCATGTTGTGGTTTTCCAAGTAGTTCCAGTTGTGGATTCCTGGCCATGTTGTGGTTTCCCAAGTAGATCCAGTTGTGGATTCTGGCGGAAACAGTGTGGTTTCCCAAGTAGTTCCAGTTGTGGATTCTGACCATGTTGTGGTTTCCCAAGTAGTTCTAGTTGTGGTGGAGTCTGGTTCTGACCATGTTGTTTCCCAAGTAGTTTCAGTAGTCTGCGGCGTTGTTGATGTCTCGTACGTTCCGGTGGTATCTGTAGATGTTGGTAACCAAGGCGTAGTAACGGGAACTGGTAATTTTTCATTTGCACAGCTAATAATAGTTTTAATTAATTCTAACTTATCTTCGAAAAATTCATCTAAATAGCTTTGCGGGATTGTTTTTAAATCGTTTACGACATTCAAATGATAAGCGCTTGCATTAGTCATAATATTATTAATATTTTTTGGACAGTCGATTCTAGTCTGGATAGCTGTACGGAAAGTTCAGCCGCACAAACAGCTTGTTCGACATCTTCCTTCAATTTACATTCTTCAGTTGCGATTAAACAATTTTCGACTGCACTTAGTTGGTCAGTAATGTTGTTAATGTCATTTCCCATCAGTTGAACTCCTTGATCAGCTGTTTGTTCCGTGTATTGGGAATAGTTATTTTTACATTTTCTGCAGTTTTTTGAATATAAGGTATGCTGCTTCCAGTACAGTCTGATATGTCAATACCTGCAAAAAAAACTTTGAAAGTTACTTTTAACTCTTTAAATTTATTAATTCAATATAAAATAGGAAAAAAATTTACTAAGAAGCAAAAATTTGGGTCACTTTGAAATTGTAATTTTCTAAGCATATGTTTTTAAAACTGGAAATTATTGTTTTATACTCTGCACCAGAGCTTTAGACTGTTTCGTCATACCTTGTTGTCCTCTCCTTATACCGTCTAATCTAAGAGTGACAAACAAATTACGTCATTGACGTAAGTCGAAATAAAACGTTTGAAATCAGTCAAATGTCAATAATTGGTAATATCGGTTTTTGTTATTTTAGACATCTTAATATTTTATTAATTTATATGCAAAAGTTGAATGAATAGAAATACAATGTTTGATATCCATATTTTCAACTAACCAACTGAACAGACCTATTCTGCGTGCCTTATCTACTGTCACTCTGTCTCTAACCTCAAACATAGTAAACGCAAATTTTCCAGGGAGCGAATGTGAAGTGCCGTTTTTATGATTTTAATATTTTAGTATTACTGTGAAGTCATATAATTGTTAATATAAGTCGTTTTTATTAAACATGGGGACAATGATATACAGAAAATCCGAACAAGTTCTCATTTTGAAGTGAAGTATTTTCAAATTAAAACAAGAAGTAAGGTAGGTGCGGCTAATAAGGCCTAGTTAAAAGAGATTTTAAATAAAATAAACACTGTACATTGAATTTACCAAATTTTATTATAAATCAAATCTATGTACTAATTACTATAAAATGCAAACAAAAATAAATTTAGATATGTAGTACACAAAGAACTAAATTAAACATTTTTAAAAACCTGGTAAATATGCCTTAATATATTGTTACGGACATTAAAAATGTTTTTAGGGTAATTATTTACAAACCGGACGCATCGCCAATTTTAATGAAATTTGGAATATGGGGGTCTTTTGGGGCGCTGATTACGAATCTGAAAGATTTTTTCGGACTTGATTCGTTCTCGAGATATTAATCATCAATCTTGAATAGAAAACTATACTAAATTTACCATGTTTCCCCTTCTTTTTGCACGCAATTCTTGAGTTTTCCGCTAAATTGGCACATAATATTTAATATCCACCTTTTATCAACCCATTTTTCCATTTATTTTACCCCATTTTTTCCATAGCTTTACTTTGAATCATTTCATGGCACGCGCCGAGAGAGAGAGAGAGAAGTCTAGCTGTCTGTCAGTACCGATTCCAGATTATAAAAGTATCGTCGACATATCGAAGTTAGATTTTCGGTTTGACGATTGCGGTATTAATAGCATTGGTTTCACACCATTCCATATGGATCTTTGCCACTACTGAAGGAGATGGGGATCCCATCGATAGTCCATCATGGTTTGACTTGGACTGCGCCCAACTTCAATGGTGAATAGTCTTTCCCATTGTATATAAACTAAGTAGTCTTGCGGAATTAGATTTTTTACACTTAAAAACGGACAGAGATAGTACTGCCCGAAACGTTCGTTGTGTGAATAAATAAAATAAAGACAAGGGATGTTCAAAACGCTTCTTTTAATATTAATGATAATACCACATTCAGACATACATCAGATATGAATAGCTTATGTCAGAAAACCCCCAAATACCGAGTTTTATTACAATATTCAAAACGTATTAAATATTATCAAAATTAAAATGAGACAAATTACTTTGTTTTCTATCACTATATTTATCAACATTGTGACTGCGGTTTCGAGAGACTTTGCTACATTTTCAAAACTGAATATTTCTAAACTACCCAGAGAAACTTGTATATATATACACGTACAATTGGTCAACACATTTTTTAATAATAGTGCCCTATCCTAAATTTTAAGAAGCACCGTAAATAGTGGGCTGCTCCTCAGGTCGGTCTGGTCATTCAGTAAATTTATTGAGGGTTTTATTGGCTTTGTAAATTTCAATAGACTCTAAAATGTTAAGTTTTTACTTTTCAGTGCGGTATATAAAATTTTAAGATTATCGACACTTGGGAATGAATGACAGATGTTATAAAGTGGTTGTGCAAAGTTTGAATTATTTTTATTTAGTACATATGACGATTTGTGTTCCTTAAACCTAATATTAAGATTTCTTCCTGTTTGCCTCATACTAAACACTCTTGCATTCTTCACAATTTAAACTATAAACTCAGATTTATTTAATGGTAGTGTTTTCCTTAGCATTAAAAAATAACTGAGAACACTTTTGGGATGGCCTAAAGGCAATTTTTAAATGGCTATTTTTTGTTAAGATGTGTGCTATTTTATCTGAAACTGGTCCAAAATATGTTAGGGTATGGTATAGTTGGGGTGCTATTGGGTTTTATATATGGGTATATATGATTAAGGGCTAATTGTTTTTGTTTTTATTAATTAGCGACTTTATGGTACTTAAATCAAAACCGTTATTTCTCGCGATAATTCTTATTGTATTTAATTCTATTTCACGTTTGTGGTTTTCTAAAGGGATGGAAATGCTCTGTGTATCATTGTTCTATATGCTGCAAGTTTGTGTGTTTTGGGGTGTGTCGAGTGGTTTGAAATCGTAGTGTCAGTAAATGTAGGTTTTCTATATATATCAAGGAAAATTGGTTGTTCTTTTTGGAAATCGATATATCAAGGAAATTTATGGTGTTATCGATTTCTTTTTCCGTGTACAACTTCTATTTTAGAATTGGGAAGGCTATTAAGATGATTAAGTGTTAATTGTAAATCTAAATCGCTACCTGTAAAACACACTAGAATATCATCCACGTATCTGAACCAAAACTTTACGTTTTCATAAAATCAGTTTTTAAAAATTTTCTTCAGATTAGACATAAAGATTTCGGCTAGAAGTGGACTTAACGGTGATCCCATAGCTAGTCCGTCTGTCTGTTTATAGAATGTAGTATTGTACATAAAATAATTTTCTTGATACAAAATTAAACAATGTAATAATTTCGTTTTTATGACTGGATTAATATTTTTATAAGTAAGAGTTTCTTCAATGATGGCTAAACAGTCACGATTAGGAACGTTAGGGAACATGTGCTAACAACGTCAACACTGGTATCCTTTGACGTTGTTAACATGTTCCTAACGTTCCCCCAATCGATGACATATTATTATGACCAATCTATAAAGAAATACTAATCCCGGTCATAAAAACGAGAATTATACATTGTTTGTTTTTGTATTCAGAAATGTATTTCATGCCATACATACCTACTCTGGAGCAGACGAGCTAACCATGGGATACCAAATGCCATCCCGCGAATCTTCGCTGTCTGGCAATCATCATTACTAGAAGCGATTTTGCAGCTTTCAGATGCGTGGATGATATTCTGGTGTGCCCGAGTGGCATTTAGGCACAATTACTACCCTTGTCGTCTTACGGCCTGCGCACACAGTGATGTTTACGGTGGAAGAATCGATAACGCCGTAAAATTTCAGCTGATATATCGATTTCCAAAAGAGCTCGCTTGGGCCTCGCTAGAGAAGGCCTACGATTTCGACACCATTCAACATTGCGCCCAAACCGAAGCGATACGATGTGACAGAGCATTGCCCTTTGAAACCGCAGGCATGCCAAATACAGACCCAAGTATCGCGAGAAAACTAACGGTTTTATTTAAGTACCATGTCGCTTAATTAGTCAAAGAAGCAAGAAACATATTGGCCGCATCATATATACCCATATAGGCATATCTGTACCCTGGCTGGTACGCGGACGAGTTTCGGCCAGAACCAGCGCACGTCTTGACAAAAATAGTGGTTTGAAGCCGTCCCCTGCTTTTGCGGTACTCGTGCCAAGAAAAAACTGCCGTTAAACACTACCGTGGGTTTATGATGTGAGAAGACTGCAATAGATCGTAGGGCAAGCAGAAGAAATCTTCAGGACTAGGTTTGATGAAACACAAGTAAATGCATGTACCAAGCAGATTAATTAAACTTCACCAACTGCGACCTCTTTATCTGTTCACAAGTAATCGATAATCTTAAAGGTACATGCCACACCATCAAAAACTTGTTTTAGACGTCTGTGAAAATTTACAGAAGCCAATAACTCCCCTCAGTCAAGTCTGCTGAATGACGGATGCTTCGAGAAGCAACCCATAACCCACAGTTTTTTTAAAATTTAGGATGAGGCACTATTATTAAAAATGTGTTAACCAATGGTACGTATATATATACGAAGTTTCAAGTAGTTTAGAATATTCAGTTTGAAAATGTAGCAAAGCTTCGAAACTGCAGTCACTGTGTTGATAAATATAGTGATAGAAACAAAGTAATTTGTCTCATTTTAATTTAAAATGGACTATCACAAAGTAACGGACAACTCAATCCAGTATTATCAAAATAATTAAAAAAATTGTTTGGACTTTGACCTGTATCTTTTCAACTTTTGTACTGAGATAGGTTTAGTTAAATCGCAATATTTTAAGTTCACAATTCTCCAGTTGAATTTGGGCCCATTAATTTATATATCGGGCAAAGTGAATAGGAAAAGTGGATATGGTATCCACTTTACCCGGGTTGAGAATATTTAATTGCGGATTATAAAACTCCATATTTTGTTAAAGATGGTGAATAAATGCAAAAACAAAACTAATCAAGACCATTCATTTGGGTAAATCTGGAAAGTTAGTGAAGGGTACTGATAAAAAGTATGGGATGGCTAATTCAACTCTATACAGACTGGTCAAGAGCAGTGTCGTTACTCCAAAATTTGGCTGATTCCGTATCATTTTCAGTGAAGATTAAGAGACAAAGCTTAAAGATCCATCTCAAAATCATGGACTTCTATTTATGAAAGAAGAGCAAAAGTAAGAGATATTACTAAAAAACTAAATGTAGAATCAAAAAAACATTCTTGGACTAACTGCTAAAGAAGTAACAACCAAAAAAGTTGAATATAGAATATGTTTTTGCGGTGAAAAATATATTAAAGAAGATAATCAAATTAAAGATTGGATTCGTCGTCGTACATGTGTAAAATGGTGTCATAAGCAATGCTCCGCTTTCGAAGGCAATAAAGACTATACCTATCTGTGATAACCGCCATTTTTAATTTTTAAGATATTACCTTTAAAAGTGAATTTAAGTTTTTTACTGTATTAAGTTTTTTCTTAAAATATAATTTTCAGATTTGTGTGATTAGAAGATGGTAATTCACTTTACTCGGGCACCATATCCACTTTACCAAGGAGTCTGGGCAAAATGAATAATATGACACATTTTTGAATTTTATTTTTAGTTACTTATTGTTTTACTTGTGAACTTAATTGAGTACAAAATATGTAGACGCAATTAATAAAGATTGATACGCTTTTTCAGGTACGGGGTATTAGATTTACATCGGTACAATATCTCTTCTAAACCCTTACCTTCATCAGCTGCCTGAGCCAAAATAAGTTCAATCATACGAACTAGTTCATATACATCTTCTTTCAATCTGGTGAGTGCATTTGTTTTCGTCGTTATCTCTGTGGTCACTATGTCGGAAATATAAGTCTCTAGTAGCCGTACTTTTTTCAAAAATTTGGTTTTCAGTTGACGTGAACAGGTTTTGGGCTCGATCCAGAAGATCGTCAATTTCATCGCGCAACTCTTGGTTTGAATTTATAGGGTTACTCTAAAATTAAAACGAGTTTTGGCCAAAATAACGTTATAATGGCTACTTATTTTTTATTTAGTTTACTAATTTATGTTACTCTAGTCATCAAAGTTAACAAAATGAAATCACACAGGGAACTTAATACAATACAGGGTGATTCCTGGTTGCGGTAAGAAAAATTAAGTGCTTATTCAAAAGCTAATTCTATAAAAAAATTATAGTGTGTCCGTCCATGGACTAACTATACCTGTATTTTTTTTTTTTGAATAAAAAGTATTCTTTATAAAAATATTTGCTTTGTATGAAATTTCAAAAGCTATAATAAAAGTCGCGAAAATATTACTTCGAAATAAAAAGTATGGAGAACTATATTCTTTAATTTACCTAATTAAATACCATAAAAAAAGTAGTCAAAAGTGTATTTTAATATATTTTTTTTCCTATTGGTTTTAGTTTCTGGGAAAAATTTATGTTAAATTAAAAAAATATATTACAATCGGCGGTGGTAAACGAGGCGCAACGCCTTCACTAAAGTTTTATTGAACAGGTAAATAGGGCGCAGGGATCTTGGGGTCAATAAAATCGTAAAGGTAAACGGGGCGCAAATGTTTTCTTTAAAATAAAGGTATCGAAATAAAATGTTGGTCTATTTTTAAGAATTTTATTAATTACGAAATATTTATTGCATCAAAAAATATTTACATATTATACACTTGACAAATACGAAGTACATTTTACAAAATGTAGTCTACTTATTTCTTTTAACCTATATTTATTCACAAGTTTTTCCAGTGATTCTAGTTTAGCTCTAACATTTTTATCTTTAAGTTTCTTAGTCAAATGTAAACTTTGTATTTTGATGTATGTATCAATCTGACATTCCTTAAGCTTTTCAAGAAAGACAAATATTCCCCTCTCGGAAGGGCTGGCGCCCCATTTACCTATGATATAAACGTAACCTTACAGGCGTGCAGGTAAAAGAGATCTTTTCGCGCCCCGTTTACCTCCAGTCCATTACAATTCAGCGTAAATAATGTTTTTTTTTAGATGAAAGCGTTATGAAAGAAATCACCCTATGATATACAGGGGGATTGAAAATTACGATAATATGATATTTTTGAAAATAAAAAAAATCGGTTATGAATATTTTTTAACTACTTATTTAAAAGCATAAAAAATACTAAACATTTTAACTTTTGTTATATAAATCATACCTGTTGGGTTACTACTTACATGCATTTTAACCTAATAACGTGTACATATTAAAAGTAAGATGAACTATTTATGTTATGTTTACACTTAATTTTCCCAAGTAATTAAAGGCGATAAGAAAAAAAATGTATTGGACTTTTTTTTCCTTTTTAATGTTTTTTTAATCAACAGAATCAGCAAATATATTTTGCCAAGTTTTGTTATTTTTCAAAATAATATTTTAGTAATTTAAACCACCCTATATATCATGAAGCAATTCTTATTATAGCTTTTCACACAAAGCAAAAATTTTATGAAGAATTACTTTTTTCGAAAAATCGATAATACATTTTTTTACAGGTATAGTTAGGTCAATTCGTGGACACACTTTATAAACATAGGTCCCGAAATGTATTGTTTTTAAAATACAAGCTGTTAAAGGTTTTTTTAAATTATTGTTTTTTTTTATTAATATCTTAAATATTCCTTATCTCATTTTAATATTATTTTGCGGTGCTATTTGTCTTATTTAGGCCTAGTTTGATTAAATCTATTAACTTTAGTGGCGTCTCAAGTGGCACGTAAACAAATATTTCTAACAAAAAAATGGGCGCCACGGACTTTTTTATATTTTCTTTAAATTGGGCAATTTTTTTTTCAAATTTCAATCCAAACTGTTATTAATAAACTTCATCGATAAATTTTAAGTAAAGTAGTGCTGGCGAAATGAAATTTTTCTAAATCATACGCAGCAAAAATTGTGAGATACATAAAAAATATGTTTTATTAAAAACCGTGGCAACAGGGATGGGCGGGGTTGGGCAAGCGCCCAACCTAAATTGTTGTCGCCTTACCATTACAACCAGCTAATTAAGCAAGAAGCAAATAAACACAAAAAGCTTTGGTAAAAAAACCATACCATTCTCATAAACCATTTATTCAATTCACATTAAAGTAGTCCGAATCACGAAATTCTTGAGTAAATGATCTGTGGTCAAAATATTAAAATTTACAGTATGTTGCGCTATGTCATTACAAACTGATTTAAATGTAAAATTTATTAAAAAATGTTTATTTAAAACCAAATAGAATATATGCCACTGGGCGTAAAAGTAAGATATATCATTTTTTGATTTTCACAGCCCACTAAGCTGACAGTTTTCCCGAAAACAGTTTTTATCACAAAAATATACACAAAATTTTGGTAATTAATAGGCTTAACCAGGGATGGGCGTTTTCGCGTAAAGAATCAAGGTAGCAAAACTTACGTAAGGAACATGTAAGAAATGGGTAAATACATAAGTAAAGAACGCAAAGAATGTAAAGAACTGTAAATAACGTAAAGATTAACAAAAGTAAGGTTAAATTTTGATTTATTTTTATTTAGTAATTTAGCCTGGTAGTTGTTTATGGAAATAAATGATGGAAAAACGACCACACATTAATGCAATGACAACCCGGCTTCCATTAACAGTGTTGCCAACAGTAGCACAAAAACTAACAGAAATTTTTATATCTACAGTGTTGCCGTAGTATAAAAAAAAACAAAAGCTACGACATACGTCACTATTTAGAACAGTGTTGCCAACAGATAGAAACCTCTCTCCATAAGGTGCGTTCCACTAAGCGCTCACAAGGCTCCTTCAGCCGTCGGCTAAAGGAGCATTTCAAACAGCTTAGTGGAACACACCAAAAAAGCATTTTGAGCGTTGTGAGCCCTAGGTGGAACGCAGCCATAGAGTTTTATCATTTTTTCCTATTTTTTGCCACTGAAAAATCTTATATTTACATTATTGTTACAAAAATACTTTTTATAATTAGGGACCTAACAAATATTAATCAGAATTTCGAAGTTGTTTCTTTTAAAATTCTGTCCCTAGAATGACGGGCCTAAAACAAAGAGTTACAGTTTACAGTTCACTTTTGTTAAAATTAACAATAAAAAGTATTCCAATACGTGTAGTAGATTCTGGTCACAGTTGTATTTATGATAAATATGCTGTTTTGAAAGGCATTTTTTGATTGCACTAAACCACTTAAATTCAAATATCTTGAAAACGGTTTCTCGGAGCCATTCTCACCAAGTATACCTTTTTTGTGCAAAAAGCATAGAAAAGTTTACTGGTTTACCTAGATGGTACATACAGAGTAGCACAAAAAGTTGGGGACGTTTTAGCTGTGTAGTGTAGCTAGCTGCCCGCCCCCTAGTTTACACATAAAAATTAATATCAGATCTGAATAGTTTATGTTATCATATATATTCAAAACCTATTAAAAAATATCGTAAAAAATTAAAAATATTTTTTTCAATTTGACACCCTGTATCTTCCTTATTATCAATTTTGGCCTATGGGTATGTTTGGTTAAATCCTATTATTTTGATATAAGAAATCTGTGGTTTTTCTGTGTACCATTAATTAGCTGACAGCCTATTATATATTTGCTTTTTGATCCAGTATGTGAGCTGATAAACAGATCACAAAGCGCAGAGTGATCTGCAGCAGAAGATATACATTTGTGGTTGGACCTTAAATTTCCAGAGTGATCGCACACTTAAATGAAAAACTTGTACATCGACGAAAAATGGCCTCAAATGTGTACAACTTATCCACATTTTACCTTCACCTTGTCCATTATAAAGATGCAGAGTCGAAACTCTTATTAGAAAATATTCGTCAATTTTCACTGTTTACTGTTAATTAAATACAGTTTTCTATATATATCGTTGTTTACTTTACCTAATAATAACCCTCTTTAACAGAGAACATCAAAAGATAATGTGGAAGAAACATATAATTAAGAAATAATACCACCAAATATATTTGTTTCATATTGCAACGTCATTTTTTACGTTCTTTACATTCTTAACAGGAAAAATGTGTTTTGTAAAGAATGAGTTCTTTACGCGTAAAGAATTACGTAAAGAATTCATGTAAATAATACGACCAGGGGCTTAACCCACAATAATAACACCCTCTTCTAAAAGAAACTTTAATAAATCGATTTTTC
Organism: Listronotus bonariensis; assembly: GCA_014170235.1. Lineage (NCBI taxonomy): Eukaryota > Metazoa > Arthropoda > Insecta > Coleoptera > Curculionidae > Listronotus > Listronotus bonariensis. The sequence goes on from JACEGR010008019.1 coordinate 15,945, forward strand.
TCAATGTAAAATTGGGTTGTTACCTTCTTAAGACAATCAATAAAAACAACTTCTAAAAAATAGAGATGTGCAAATTTTCGTTTTTTAAAAGTGAAAATGTAGCCATAGTTCAAAATAAAGAACTTGTTTAATTAATTTATAATAATTTAATTTGTTTGTATAACTTACGATGGCTGTAGCTTGGAGGGTTTTTTTCAGTTTATAGGATCTAAAAATAAGCTCCTTAAATACATGTACTGAATTTTGAAACGCCCTTTATCTGTAATTACAATATTGCACTTTCACATCTTGCTGCCCATCTTCCAATTTTTTCTGCCAGGTATCGCCAAATTAAAAAAAAACTGCCGCCACTAAGCTTTTCATCAGGGCCGCCGAAGGGCAGTACAAGTTACCGGAGCCCGGCATGATTGGGGAGGCCCGGGGGATTAAAAACGTAAATGGAGCAATGGAGTAAGAAACTTTTTTTGTTCTTCATCTATTTTTAGGAGTAATTTTTAAAAGTAATGTAATGTAAATAAGATTAGTTTAAAGGAAGTAAGGACTTTTTTTATTTTTGTTCTTTAACTTTTTTGGGATGGGAACACATTTTTTTGTTAATTAAGGTACCTGGCCCCCGTACGGCTTTCGGCGGCCCTGCTCTTCATTTATATTTTCTTTGAGTAATTATGACATCTTAGTTTGTCACAACTTTTATAAATGAAATTTATAGAAAAATATAAAAAAGTTTTGGCAAAATAAAATATTTAATTTTCAAAACTATTTCCAATTTTTCAACAATGCCAATCACAAAATGAAGACTTTGTCGCATGCTCTAAAGAGATTTTCATGGATCGGTGCAAAAATTGTAGAAATTTGAAGCAGTGCATTAACGCCCCTACAAGTAATTTGAACAAAGTCAACCACGTATTTTTAAGCAACAACCGTACAATTTCGGATTTGTTTGATTGTTGCTCTAAAAATAAAATTTGGACTTTGGTCCGGTTTTGCCCCAAAGTCTTAAAATACTAATCTTTAGTCACCATTATTTATTTAAAAAAATGGAAGAATTAATATTATGTAGTTTATTTCGTATGACCAAGCATTTTTTTTATTTATTATATTAAAAAACAAATTTATACACATCGTGCCAGGTTAATACGTTTAAAATTAGCACACTAGCAGGTATAGATTAAAAAAGAATGCTTGCATGTAAAGATATCGGGTAGAATAACGTTACGATCTCGCGTTTTTGTTGCTTTTGACTGTTTCCTTTCCCTTGGTCAAAAATTTCCAACGTTCTGAAGTGTCACTTTATATTTTTATATACAGGGTTTAATTTAATTAAGGACTAAAAATACAGGGTATAATTCCTTAGCTTATTTTAGGAAAAAAGTTTATATAAACATATGTCCTAACCACTTAACTTTTGAGATACAGGGTGTAAAAATTTTCAAAAAACCAAAAATTTTGAAAACACCTATTTTAGTAAAAACTGGTATACTGGATATAAACCTTATTTAAATACGTATTTATTATTTTTGTTACATAACTGCTAATCAAAAATTATAAAACTAAATTTAAAAAGAAAAGATCCGCAATGCTTCTTTTATGGTCTAAAAATATGCAATTGGGTAAATTTTATTTTTTTCCTCTTAAATTAAACAAGATACGGAAAAACATTAGGAAACATAAAAGCATATATATATATATATATAATATATATATATATATATATATATATATATATTTATTTATTTATTATTTTTTAAAAATTTTAACGCTCTGTATCTTAAAAGTTAAGAGGTTTAGGACATATGTCAATATGACCTTTTCTTCCTAAAATAAGCTAGGAAATCATACCCTGTATTTTTAGCCATCAATTAAATTACACCCTGTATTTATACTCACTTGCACTTGGCAAAATAAAAAACCAAAATCAGGCTCTTTAAAAACATTTAAGTGAATATATAACTTTGCACTACCACTGTGGGAGTGAATATTGAAAATATGCCACTTATATATAAATATTATATTTTTTTAAATATGTATATAATTCCTACTTTTCATCAACACAATACTTAGTCTGCCAATCAAAAAGTAATTGATGATAGTGACGATAAATCACCGATAAATCTAAGTATATTTAATTTTAATACACGTGGTTGCGTCGACAAAAAAGGGTCCTGACAAACTAGTTTTTAATAAAATTCTTAAATTGCAATATTTCAAAAACTATAGTTTTTAGAACAGACATGTTTTTTTAATTTATCCTTTTTTTATTGCTAATTAAAATAAGGTAATAAAAGAAACCGATTTCCATTTAAAAGAAATTACTTAAGTTTTTTGTTAATATACCTTCTTACATTTATTTTTGCCACCCTGTATTTATTTATTGTCAAAATATCAATACATTTCACCAAATAAGTTTTCCACAAGGAACACAAGAACTAAACTGCTGCTTGATTCAACTGCAACTGAAAATTTTTTTAGTAAATTTCAAATCGTTATTACTCTTAAATAAAATGCAATATCAAAATGCGGTTTTTACCGTTTTGTAGGATAACTTTTTGGACAAAAATGGCAATTTCACTTTGTGTAAATTTTCTCTTGTTTTTATTCTACAGGGTGTAATAGAAAAGTCCGTTTTTTACAGAAACTTTGTTAAGAGCGACATTCTACAAATAAAATAGTTTTTGTTTTTTAATTATATAGTGTTATTTAGTAGATCATTTTAAAAAATTAAGTCTCTCTGATTTTTGACATCTGCCCCATTTTTCATGTTATAATTTTTTTCAACAAATTGATTTTTTTTTCATATTTCATCATTTTTTATCGTATTTAATAGTTTATCACATCGATTAATTTTTTCGGATAATTTTAAATGTACAAAAGTACCCTTTTAAAACTGTATTAGAATTTTATTTCTAGAGCTTCCACATTTGTATTCTTTTTACTGAAAAGCAGGGTTGTGAATCCTTAAATGATTTTACGAAGAAAGTTCAAATAAACTTATGTTCGACTGTCCTAACTTTTGAGATACAGGGTGTGAAACTTAAAAAAATATATACCTTTTTTATAATAACTGTGATACTACTCTACAAATTTTAATAAAATTTGGTACACACACTACACATTGGGGGCATATTTTAAAGTAAAATATTTTTTATTTCTTTCAGTGGCGTTCAGAGCGGGATTTAAATTAAACATGTTTTAAAGAAAATCATAGTACGCCACTGCTTTTTGAAACAAAAATTATTTTTATAATTTTCATTTATTTTTAATCATATTTGATATCATGTTATTCTTTTGTCCGACGAATATTTACTTAATAAAATATGAAGCATTTCTCGGCATGTCCATATATTGTAAAAATTGATAAAAATGCCTTATGGTGTTTGGTAAAAGTGGCAAGGTTAATTTAAAAAAAAACGCAAGTACCTGGATTTTTAAATCTCAATTTAATCTTTCCAAATCTCTTTTATGCAACTTTTACAATTCTGTTATAACAACTTCCTGCCAACATCTTTGGTATATTCGTGAACCACCAAGGTCAAAAAGTAAGTCCGCCATTTTCGTTTATCGCTTGCCTCACCCCCTTTGCCTATTAAGATTGTTGGCTTAATGTTTATCATAAAATTATGAATGAATCGCAGGGTCCATACGTCGTTGTATATGATGCTTATTAATTTTAAAAATCTTCTTTATTTAACAGTTTGAAAAGTATAGGGAGTTATCACTTCGTCAATTTTCACATTTTTGTAGTTCTTAAAGTCCTTGTATAAAATAAAACATATTTCTTAACGTTAATTGATTGTTGTATGTATATTAGAAAATAGAGTTTTTTTTTAATTTCAAGACATATTTTTTTACTTTATGCTGTGTATTAAATAGAAAAACAAACATGACAAATCTTGTCGGACTAGCAATGGTTTTGTATGTAATAAAAATATTATTTTTTTGAAAAAATTATTAAAATATGGTAAAACGGTCTTTATCTGTATTATAAAGCTTAAAAGGCTCAAAAACATTATTTTTAATAATTTTACGACATTTTAATAATTTTTTCAAAAAATTTTAATTATTTATTACATACAAAATACTGGTATGTCTGGATTTAAAATGCGATTTTATGAAAAATGGTCCAAGATATGGATTCAAATAGGGCATACCTTTTTTGTGGGAAAAAGATAAGGGAATTAAACGGTCAAAGCAAAATATCAAATTTGTTAACTGTGTCAAAAATACATACAAAAATGAAAAAAACGTCTCACCCTGTATAATCCAGACTCACCGACAGCTGCTGACCTATGGAACGAAGCCTTAGTAAAAGGTTATTTAGTTCTCAAATATTATTGGTACTGTGATAACAGTTCAATAGTTATAATTAGAATTTTTTTTTATTGGTAGAAAGGTCGTTTTATTAGATGATGACTTTGTTTGCTCCTTAAAAATTTTTGAGGAAATAAATTTTATTCGTCACTCCTCAACATTTTGAAATTTTTTGCACCCCCTGGATTTTACCTGCTGGTGCTCATGGTTTCTGGGTATTAGAAACCATGAGCACCAGCAGAATCCAGGAATAAAATTTCAAAATGACCAGTGATTTGAATAAAAATTTATGAGTAGTAAACAAATAATTGCTTCTTCTGATTATTTTCTTGACTTTAGTTACGCTCAAAGCTAAACAATCTTCTAACAAAAGTATTTCTACAGAGTTGACCTAAAAAAATATGGTCAGTGCTATTTTTAAATAAAAGAAACCTCAACATTTTCAACACACCCTGTAGAATGGAAACCCCTATTTTTTAAATACATCTAAGGCTAGTTAATAAAATATTTAAGTTAAAATAATACAGAATGTACAAAAAAGTTGTATTTTTTTAAATATATTTTTTTTAAAATATTTAAATAATTTCATTTGGCTTTATTCTTTTAAATTGTTATTATTTTTAAGTAACTTTTACATATATAATTTTTGGTTGGCTTCTTTTTTTAGAAGTTCTACCAGTTTTTAAAACTAATGACTCTGCATTGAGAACACTTTGTATTTTTTTAATCTATTTTTTTATTATTATATTTTTTGCATGTTATACGTAGAAATCTCTGTTCGAAATAAAGAGAATGGTGAAAAAAATAAGAGAAGCGAGTATTTTAACGAGACGAGGAAATAAATAAGAATATCTCGCCTAGGCGGCGTCATTATCTATATAATGATTTATATGTATTATGCAACTTATATAAGTAGTTCTACTTAATCAAATAAACCATAATCCTACATGCCTTTGTTCGGATTTAAGAAAAAAACAAAAGTGTAGAATAATCCTTTAAATCCCAAGTAAGTAGGTTAAAGATTTTTATTTAAAAAGATTAGGTAAAGTTATACGATTTTAAAGATTAAAAAGAAAAACAAAACTTAAGTATACACTTACTTTAACAACTGTAAAAAGTACATGGTTTTCATTTATATTTTGCCATCCACTTGAACTATAATTAGGAAGAATAGAAGAAAACGTCCCGTTTAAAAGTTTTATATTTTTCATCAATTATCTTTTGATTAAAAACAGAAACAAATAAACATTAAAAAATTGAAGAGGTAAACTTCATATAAATGGGACACCCTGTATATTATGTCACCATTAAAAGGGATTTATTGTTTAACATACGGTCTGTATTTAAATTAAAAAAATTACTTCCAAATTTTTGACACGCCTCGTATAATGGCAATGTATAAATATTAAATTCTAAATATTTCAAAAACTATAATTTTTTGAAATACACATACTTATACAAACTTGTCCTTATTTTTGATGCTTTATAGAATAAGGTAAGAAAAAATATAGGGGTTTCCATTTAAAAACCTGACTTTTAAGGTTTTTGTCATAATAATTTTTAACGATTATTTTTAACCACTCTGTATTTATTAATTGTCAAAATATTAATACAATCTGCTAAAGTAGTTGTTTCTTTACGAGAAACCCAAATCCAACTCATATTAAAGGTTTTTATTTAGGAGAAATTAATGGTTATGTAATGGCTTGCACACGTCATTTTTGATATAAAATTTATAATAAGTAGAAACGGTTGGACTGGTAGAGAACATTATACATAAATTATGTTTAAAATTTTACGCAGATTTAAAAAGTAAATAATATATAGGATGTTCCATTTAAAATAAGGACGTTGACATTACCTTCCGGTATAACCGAAAGTGGTAGAGCTGTAAAAATATTTTAGTTGTATGTCCCCCACTAACTTTATAATGTTGCCAACTGAAAAAAGAAAAAAACTTCATATAAACATATGTCCTAAACGTCTTAGTTTTTGAACTACGGTGTGTTAAATATTAAAAAAAAATTAACAGGCCGTAGGTCAAAAACTAAGACGTTTAGGACATATGTTTATATAAAGTTTTTTCTTATTTTTTGTTGTAGAATCGCCCCGTGAAGTTTGTCGGTTGAGTTACTGGACACCCTGTATGTATGTAGGTAATTTGATTGCAATTGATAAAAACTTTGATTGGTGCCTAAACGGTGAGGTTTATCGACTTTAAGAAAGAGTACCTTATTTTTTAGGTTTTTGAGTGTCTATAAAATGGCGCCCCCAGCTTTGCGAAATCTGCCAAAATAGTATAGTATAGTATATAAGTATAGAAAAGTTCAAAAATAAGGCCCCGTTTACTTACGAATGACCTTGAACAGGTCGCTTCTAAATCTGATCTTGACTATTTTATTGGCTTGGTTTTTTATTGTTTCAGGGTCACATATCACATTAAAATTCACTTTGGCAAAGACGAGGAAATTCCACCGTATGATCCGAAATTACAGACTCCCCGCTAGAATTGTGAACGGTGTTCATATAAAACGATGGCTAAAATCCATCTGGAACGCCATAATATGGCGGTCCATAAAAAATATAACGCAAGACGAATAAATTGTGCCGATTGTCCGTTTACTTGCAAGGAGAAGATCGACCTCGTCAGTCACATTAAATGTCATAATGGTCAAGGAGATTTAAAGGTAAGCAAAACCTTAATTTAGTTAATAAACTAATTAAATAATTAATTACTGAACCTTTCAGAATGTACAGAGTGCCCCATTTTGGTTGCAACTGTGGGGTATCTCAGTTATTATTAAAGATAGAACCGTGTGGTTTTCGCGAACCTAAGACACTTTTATGTAAAACGAAAGATGCCATAAATAAAGCCGTCAGTTCCTGAGTTACAGGGTGATTTTAAAATATTTGCATTTTTAGGTACTCCTTGTATTATTGGCTGATAACGTAACAAAAGGTAAAAACTGATTTTTATAATAACTTTTTACGTAGAATGCAGAGGCGTAGATACTTATTTCCAAATATTATTGTTTTTAAAATATTGACCAATGTTGGGTTTTTTAAATGGAACACCTTGTGTATTTGTTTAAAAAAAATAATTTCTTCTTTTACAAGCTTTTTAAAAATATATAACACAAAAGGTTTATTAAAACAAAAATACAAAATTCCAAATTTTTATATTTCAAATGCAAAATTTTGCATTAGGCCATGCAGAACATATCAGTTACCAGTTTTTTTATTGACTTCATTACTGTAGTGGTGCTCACGTCACGACTTTCAAAATTGGATTTTGTTTTTGAACTTAATAATGTTTTTTCTTTTGTTATATAAATCTAGGTACCTAGGTAGCACTTTCTTGAGCAAAATTTTTAATTAATAACTGGTTTTTATTAAAGAATTTTCTTAATTTATTATAAGCATATTCTATTTTGTTCATTTTTTAAATAAAAAATCATCCATTAATCTATTATATTTACTGAGTTTTAAAACAATGCAACACCTTTTTTTTTAATTGAAACTGTGGTTTCTAACTTTTTAACCAGAAGCAATACATTTTTTGAACTATACAAAAAGAATTAAGTAAGGTCTTCCATTGTATTTATTTTTAACTATTCACACAACATATCGGGCAGTCATATCTCTGTCCGTTTTTAAGTGTTTATTAAAATAAAAATGTTTTCTCAAAAATGGGTAAAAATTGATATTTACCTTTTTTTCTTTGTAACTTTAATTATAAAATCGTTCTTACCTATTTGTTCTTTATTTAAACATACAGAGTGATCATTTTAAGTCGGCACTATAGCTAACTTCTTTATTATTAGAGATACGAAGTCGGGTAAATTAGTAAAGTTGTAGTAGTGTTTTCGCTAATTAACCTGCAGCCAACCGAAAATCAATTGAATATCGGGTTTTTGATGTATTGCAAAAAATATATATTTTTTAAAATGGAACACCCTGTATATTATAACACCATTTAAAACATCGGTAATAGTTCGATATAGCGGTTTTCGCTATTATAAGAGATTTTTGAAAAAAAAAATTCAGGGCGTTTCTATAGGTCGATTATGACACAAATCTGTGTGCGCGTTTTCCAAAATCCATTTCTATAATTTATTATTAATAAAAACATATTTACGGGACGGTGGAGGGAACAGGGGTGCTGGGTGGGGACGAAACAGTAGAAATCCTACATTAAACGTCCAAAAACAGTATTCACAGTACACACCGCACTTTCTGTTTACAAAAATGTCCAAAAAAATTGTTAAAAAAATAAAAATAAATAATATTAAAACAATCCCGACATGGCTGCCACTGCATAAAAAGAAGAGTTTGCAATAGAACTGTAAATGTCTTGCGATGTTGCCAAATAAAGTGAGAAAGTGTCAATAGTTTAAAAAAAGGAAGATACATGACAAAATTCATATGAGAAATTAAGATATTCTTTCTTCCTATAATAATTTGTAGAGAAAAAAGAAAAATACCTAAACATAAAGAAGGAGGCATTTCTACAAAAAATACCATTGTTTCTCATGGAAATGGTCGATAATCTCCGAAATAGGCTTGGTGTTTATTCTTTATAAGAAGTTTGGCAACGCTGCTTCTATCAAGACTGTCATTTTCATAATGACAAACTTCATGTTATCAGCTGACCAAAATGAACGCGCCTATTTTCCTTCTTTAATTAATGGCGCACGAGATATCCCGTATGTGTGGGATAGTTTTTCGAAAAATTTAATACTATTCAAAATTAATTTACATTTTTCATGTGCCCCAGTATTAATGTTTTCTTGTGTTTGACGTTGGATTTATACTGTTTTGTCCCCACCCAGCACCCCTGTTCACTCCACCGTCCCGTAAATATTTTTAATAATATTAAATTATAGAAATGGATTTTGGAAAACGCGCACACACAGATTTGTGTCATAATCGACTCATAGAAACGCCCTGAAAAAGAATTTTTCGAAAATCTCTTATACTAGCGAAAACCGCTATATCGAACTATTACCAAAACATCTACCAAATAGTTTTTAAAATAGTCCCTATGTGTATTATTTCAATTTTTAATAGTTTCGGAAATATGGCCATCCTCAAGAATTTTAAACTAAAGTGGCATTTTTAAAATAAACACCCCATATATTGCATCACCATTAAATGGATATTTTAAAGAGCCACGGATAAAAAATACCACATTTGATATATATATATTGTTACAGACTTTCAAAAATGTGTTTAGGTTATAGAATTTTATAGAGTTAGGATCATTTAATTTAGTTTGTTAATTTATTTAAATAATTTACCTTAATTTTTCCAAGTTCTTTCATCACTTTCGAAGGTTTCCGAAAACGCCCGAATTATCTATTAATAACTTTTATGCCATCATGTACTATGGAATTTTCACGATATTTCTCGAATATTCTAGATCATTCTTTACTCTTCCACCATACTATAAAAGGGCGACGGGAAGCTTCGGATCAGTTAGTACCGATTCGACTTTTGTGCTGTAAACTTCGAGACAGTGACAATTTAAGATTTTGCCGTTATTGTAACCATAGTTACGTTACATTGTTAATAAAGGTATAAAAACGAAGGCACGTGTTTTTATACGAGGTGTTTTGGAACATTTGGTGTCAGAAGCGGAACGAGATTACCTGAGGAAGCCGAAGTGGTTAAGAAGATTGAATGCCAGTAGAGACAAGAAAGCAAATTGAAACGATGGAGGAAATAAGTTCACTTATTAAGCTAATGATGGAAAACAAGAATCCCCGAACCAGAGAGAGAGAGATTCCCAATTATTTTGAGAGACATAATATATTGGCTCGCCACGGCTTCCACATCCGTGCGGTCAAATAAAATGCGTGAAGAAAAATTCAGTGTGTATTAGTCGCCGGTTTAATTAGGGACTAAAGAAATGATTCAACTAACCAGAACTAACCATAAGCCTCACCTATACCACGTCTTCCGGTAAAAAAGACTCAAGTAATATCAAGTAACAAACACCAAAAACCGAAGACAGAGTAGGGGGGTCATGGTTAGTTCTGGTTAGTCAGCCATCTTTTTTATTTCCCAATTAAACCTCCATCGCCAGTTCTTTTACATTGTATTTATTTGGAGCATCCGCTTCTTAAAGAGAAAATATAATAAGCAGTTTCACCTACTTATACAATATAATTTATAGAGGGTGGTTCAAAAATCGATCACTAAACTTAAGGGATGATTCTACTTGACAAGGGTAGAGCTTCATATAAGTTTATATAATAAATTGAAAACAGGTTTTTCAAATATTTAACACACCGTAGTTTCAAAAAGCTAATACGTTTAGGACATATGTTATTATAAGAGTTTTTTTCTAATTTTCTGTCGTATCGCCCCGTAAAGTTTTTCGGTTAAGTTACTGGACACCCTGTATGTATGTAGGTAATTTGATTAAAATTGATAAAAATCTTGATGTCTATTGGTGTCTAAACGATGAGGGTATATCGACTTTAATACAAGAGTAGCTTATTTTTAAGTTTTTGATTGTCTATAAAATGGCGCCCCAGATTTGCGATATCTGTTAAGTTAAAAGTTATGATGTAAATTAATTTTAAGTTTTTAGGTAAAGTGCCCTCTGGCGGTATTTAAAAAACGACTTTTGTCTTAAAATTTTAGAATCAGCAAAGCTCGATTTGTGTGCCAAATATCAACTGATTGGTTAAAAAATAAATGCAATATGGCGAAAAAACCAAAATAGAAATTGAACTTTGACGGCTTGTAACTCGAAAACGAATGACATTTTGAAAAAAATTATATGAAGCTCTACACTATTTTGTCAAGTAGCTTATCCCTCACTGTTTCGGTGATCGATTTTTGAATCACTCTGTATATTATGATTAATTGTTGAAAATACAACAGGTCAAAATCATAAAAAAAACTCCACCAAATTTGTGATTATGTCTTGTCAAAACCTTATAAATCGATACACGGGGCTGAAGCTATCCGCTTGTGAGTGACTCTGGCATTAACGAAAGTAATGGGGGTGTGAGAATATCGTTCAAAATTCCGAATTATTTAAAATTCGACGAAGTAATTCGAAAAATTTTATATAAATCAAAACATTTCGAATACTTTCCGAAGAGAGACAATTGCTCAATTTTAATATATATTTATCTCACCCAGTAAAAATAATCTAGATACTAATGATACTTCTTATACTAACAAGAGATATATGATTTTTCCAATTCAATTTACTTTTATAATTTTTAATTTACTTTTAAATTTTTTTATCAGAACAAGGTTTATACTCACTTACACTGATAAAAAAAATTAACTTGATTCAAGAGCCAAAATCTTGACTTAAGAACGCCATTCGTGAAAAATCAAAACTAAAAGAATAAGAATTCTTGATCTTAGAAAAATATTTAGGAACAAGGATGGTTTTTAGCTCAAAAAATTAGAATTTATTCTCTTGGTCCCAAAAATTATTTTAAAAATTGTTTTATTTATGTAATTAATTTTTATGGTGCAAATAAAATGTAGGTATATTATTCGTCAGTATCCTTAAAAATTCAGCGTTTACTACAATAATTCGTAAAAATGAAATTAAATAAAAAAATAGAATTATTCGAAATTTCTCAAATTATTCGATTTTTTTCAAATTATTTAGGAACTTTCGAATAATTTGAATTACCGAGCTTATTTTATTTGAATTTAGAATTGAATATTAATATTCCATTCGATACGAATAATTCGTAAGGTTTTGAATTATTCGCTACACCCCTAGAAAGCAACGTTTTAAATATTGTGGCAAATGCTTTCTAACCCGATTTTTCCTTTATCTATTATTGATCTGTAATACCTTAGAAACGGAATATGTTATGGTAGCAATAATACCTGCTATCACACCTAGGGCATTATAAGCGGGCATTATGATAATGCCCGCTTATAATGCCCTAATGCGCTAATATGGAAATTTTATTGCTTATCCAATTTTATTTCTCTCACAATAAAGATCAAGTTTATACAAAAATAATTTTTCTTTAAACAATACTAAAATTAAACTTTATTTCCAAAATAAAAATTACAATTTTGAAATGTCCCGGAAAATGTAGCTGATCCCACTATAGAATGGTCGGTGTTTTTTGTGATGGTAGCAGCGGTGGTAGCACTAACGCTATTTTGTATAGAAGAACAGTCCATTAATAAATTTTAATATTTGTTCTCCTTCCAAAACTTTAGACTTCTTCGGGACGTATCCTTTCGACTTAACTTTTAAAAAGATATGAGACGATGGTATTGCGAAATGTCTATATTTTCATAGACCATCAACGTAGACCTTAGGGTGGAATACTTGGTCCAGAGAGAGTTCGGACTGTATTTTTCCGACTAAAAATAATAAAGTTTGTTAAACATATGTATTAAAATAAAATCAATAACTTACCAGTTCCTGAAAATATGCCATTAAAACGGTTTCTGGTTATTTGAAGAATTGCGTTCGCATCTTTCCAAATACCAAATATGCCATACTCCCGATCATACTGTTGCCTTGATTTAACTGGCAAAAGATTTTCGGTCGCTTTTATGGCCTTTTCTCTTATATTTTGTGGAATTTCTTCCATTTTGAGCAAATCGTTAAATAAAAATGCCAACTGACTAACTGATAGAAACATCAAAGTCAAACTTAACACCAGTCATTATCTACTTACGTATACAGGTACAGGTGCAACTTATTTTTATATTGCGAATAAATAATGTAATTAGTCATTGAAAACTCTTTTTGGGTAAAACATAAAGCATTAGTAGGCACCACGGGCTTTTACTGGACTATAATGCCCATCAGGTCGAAATCCATAGGCCCTCGGGCTATTTCGACCTTCAGGGCATTATAGTCCTAGTAACGCCCTTTTGATACATAAATCAAGTAAACATAATTATAAAATTTAAAGAAATAGAGTAGTTCAAATAAGAATACTGATTCATTTTACTTTTCACCGAAACTAATGAAAAGTAAATAATTAAAGCTAAAATTCAATGTTAAAACTTCTGGGCAACCTGTAGGCTTTATAATAGTAGCCAAAGAAAAATGATGTCCGAAAAACAGAAACACTTAAATTCGGACCCTTTATTTGGTAGAAAAGTTTTGTGTGGAAGCAATTTTAATTTAGAAATATTTGCTTGTTTATACTGTATAGAAAATAAAAATCCTTTATTAAACAAAGTTTCCATGGAGTGTGCCCTGGGCTATGAAACAAAATTTTTGTATACAATACATTGTTTGGTATTCCCAAAATAGATTTTATGACAATGTAATTTGAAAAAAAGCACTAGCATTACTTTTAATTAATTTACAATGGGCCAGTTTCGATAAAAACTGATGGGTAATATTTTTTATCTTTGGACAATTATTTACAAAGACTAAATACTAACGTACCGTGGGTGTTTCAAGAAAGGTTAAGTTGTTGTCAAGGAGGTTGAATATTTTGTCCTATCTTTCATACCGTCTAAACTAAGAGCGACAAAAATTTATGTCACTTACATAAGTCTGAGAAATTCGTCAGTCAAATGTCAATACCTGTTACGACCGGTTTTCGATATTTTAGACATTTCAAAAATTATAAATTTTCAATAATTGAAGGGTATGCTGGAACAACGTTCTAACCGACAGTCTGGTCTAAAATTGGATTTTTATAAAAAAATTGTTTTTTTATACCCATACGCATAAAGGGGACCCACAGACGATCAATATTATTGGGCAAAATATTGTACAGTCATGTTCTAGTCGTCTCCAAACAGTGCAATATATTTATGCAAAGACTATATTTAATATATTGCACAATGAGTAGTTTTGTTTTGTAACTACCGGTTATAACATGAGATGATGATAAGAAAAAGTAGCTGCTTGAAACATGTTTGAGAGTAAGAAACAACCTTTATTTCTTTTCTATTGCTTTTAAACCTATATTTCTGTAATTGTCTTTTGTAAAAACTCTTTCGTATTTGAAAACTAAATAATTGTGCAATATTACCCACACACGGCACAATAAATCACTATTAGCACTACTACTACATTTTTGATTGACACAATATATTGCACAAGCTCTCAATATAAACCACAAACGATGTCCAATAATATTGTACATTATGAAATTTTTGGGCTATAATATTGTGTCTTACAAATCTTAACAAGGTTTAAAATTACTTTCTGTCACTTTTTTAACGACTTTCATATGCTGCCACCGTTGACTCCACCGCAGGAGCTGCGACCGACGCTCATTTTGCTGACTATCTAACACTATTTTACTGCTACAAATAAAATTTATTCGGTATAAAATTGGTATGAAAAACATAGCGCTACCTCCCCTACTATTACTAAAGTCTTAAAATTGTCTAGAAAAATACCAAAGAATTTAAAAGTTAGACAAAGGCTGTATTAAAAATTATCCACAAGAAATTTAAAAGGTTTTAACAGTGATAAAAAAACACAAAAGATCTTTTCACTTTATCATATTATACATGCCTCGCTTACATCTAAAAAAATGATTACAAAAAATTACATTTTGCATAAATTATGTATCTAGATCACACGTTTAGCAAAACTAATGCGCTATTGATCGAGGGGCGGCCCGGGTTGTAGCGGCGTTTAGCATGTTATTGCCTTTGCCTCAGTTAACACGGTATCAGCACTTTTTGCATTTAGAAATTGTAAATTAAATTGTTAATATTGTATAGAATATACGCTAGAAGAAAAAATAATTTAAAATAAATATTAGTATTAAAGCTATGTTAAAATTAAAGAGTCGGGAAAAACTATACTGGGTGCCGACGAGATTACTATCAAGCCTGTTATTTTCTTGAAAAGTAAAAAAAAGTTTGGTCAGTATTTACTTATCGGATACCATGCCGATTTTGATAATTTTTAGCACACGGGTGATTTTTGGGTCGCTGAATATGAATCTAAAAGAATTTTTAGTAAGCAACGTTTTGTTTTTGAGGTATTAATCATCAGACTTGATAACCAAAACTAACGCAAATTTACTATTTTCTCCTTTTTATTGCAAATAATTCATGATTGAAAGCTAAATTGGTACTCAATATTTGATTTCCATTTCCAAAAACCCCTTTTTTTTTATTTTTTTTTACCCGTTTTTCCATAAAATTGCAAATCTCCACTTTTAATCATTTGATTGAAAATAAAGCTTCACAATTTTATGGAATAAAGGAGTAAAATAAATAGAAAAATAGGTTTTTAGGAGGTGAAAATGATATTTAAAGTGCAAATTCAGCTTTAAATCAAGAATTATTTGCAAAAAGAAGGGGGAAAAATAGTTAATTCAGGTTAGTTTTGGTTATTAAGTCTGATATTAAATGCGACAAAAACAAATCGTTGCCGACTAAAAATTCTTTCAGATTCGTAATCAGCGACCCAAGAAATCCCCGTATACAAAAAATCATCAAAACAGGTCTACAAATTCCTCGTTCTCTGGATAGTATGGATTTCGCCACAAAAGATCTACAGCAGATCTTCTTTCCTTTGTATCACACTGTTGAAATGGGTCTCTTGAGTTTCTAGGTGAGACCCAGATCGTTGCTCTTGATTTATCCAAAGCTTTTGACCAGGTCTGGCATGCCGCACTTCTTAATAAACTTCCCCCTATGGTCTTTCAACTAAACTCTGTACTTGGCTTTCTAGTTATCTATCTGATCGACGTATATCAGTTATTTCCAAGCTTTCACCAAGTAAATTCTGGAGTCCCTCAGGGCTTAGTTCTTGCACCAACATTGTTTCTTTTTCACATTAACGACCTTCTCTCGTCCACAATTAATTCCATTTATAGTTTCGCCGATGATAGTAACCTTCACTCCAGTTTTCAGGTTGACTTGGAAAACAAACGCAGAGCGATGCAGATATCTCTTTCGCAGGATCTCAATTTAATATTGGATTGGAGCGCCAAAAATCTTGTCCATTTTAATGCATCCAAAATACAATCATGTTCCTTGTCGCGAAAAGAGTCATCAAATACTCATCCTCTACTTATGAACGGCCAAGTTTTACAGAGCAAAGACACCTTCAATCTTGTAGGCGTCACATTTGAAAGTAACCTTAACTGACATAAACACATTGTATCTATAGCCACGGCAGCTTCAAAAAGCATGGATTTCTCTTTCGAGCCAAAAGTATTTTTCCGCTTCTAATTTATACACTTTATATGTGTCCCAAATCTGACCTCCCTTGGAATATTGTTCTCATATCTGGGGCATGGCGTCCCCCACAACCCTAAGCATTCTTGATTCTATTCAAAGAAAAGCTATTCGTCTCATTAATGATTCTTCACTTACAGGAAGGCTTTCCTCTCTTGTCCATCGTCGGGCTGTGGGGGAGTTATCACTTTTTATAGATACTTCCATGGCTTCTGCTCTGAAGAATTGTCCAGTATACGGTCCAACTGGACAGGCCCCGAACTTCTCACTATGTTCGTTCTTTTATCCCTAGAGTTTCTAGATTGTGGAACCTGCTGCCCGCGGAGGTCTTTCCTTCTCCCCAAATCTTCAATTATTTAAGTTCCGTGTCAACAAACTTCCTCTTACCTCGCTTAAGACACCCACGGTATGTTAGTATTTAGGCTTTTAGCCTTTGTGGTTTGTCCAAAGATAAAGAAAAATAGAGGGTGTTTAACTTGAATTTTACAAGCATTGCAGAAAATTTTTCTTTTAAAAATTAGCTTTTATAATTTTTATTAGCAATTACGTAACAACAACAATAAATACTTATTTAAACGAGGTTTGTATCCAGTCTTACAATTTTTATTAATACGTGTTATTATTTTTTTTTATTTTCTTAAATAAATCTCACACCCTGTATCTTGAGAATGAAAAATTTGTAGAACAGTTTTTCATATAAATTTTCATTTGTATTTTTTAATGTGAAATCAGCCCTTAATATTTTAATAATAATCTCTAACACTCTGTATAAATGCCATTGTTGTAGGGTCAGTTTATAAAATTTTTCACTTTCAATAAAATATAAAAAGATGTCATTTGTGTTGGATAAGTTTCTTGGAAGTATTAATTCCGCTTTTAGAAAATAAAGGTTATTATAAAGATTATAAAAATATTTTTTCCTCTTTTTTCCTAGATTTTTTTTAAATTTCTATGAGATAAGTAGCCCCTTTAAAATATTTATATATTAATATATTAAACTTTAAAATTTGTTACAAACTTAGGAAAAGTCTGCCTTATCATACGTAGGTCATATCGAGATCATAGATTATACAGGGTGATCAAAAAATAATTTAAATTTTTAGAAAGTCAAATTGCAACATCTCTCTTATTTTAAATGGAACACCCTGTATTTTTTTACACCACATGATGACAAACCCAATGGTCTTTCAAATGGTGTAAGGTTGCCTATACTATCTTTTATACTTTTAAGTAAATTTTGTTTTAACATATTTTTATTCCAAATGTCTATTTAAATGTAAGTAGGCTGTGATATAGCTATGCCTATTTACTAAGCCGTTATTGCAAAATGTAAATTTGTTGGAAAAAAGCAAGATTTTGTATTATCTGTCACTATTTTTAAAATGCACAGAAAAAAATCATAAGTTGCTTATAATGGTACTTCCAACAACACTTATTTCAGCTGAATGTGGTAACGATAAAACTTGTGTTTTTAAACAATCCTAATAACGACTCTGGTCAGTTATAACGATATTCTGTGACCTAAAACACGTTTCTTCCATTATCCAGAATTACTCTGTCAAATTTTTTAAAGCAACTATTAAGGTTATAAGATGGTTTCTCCTGGAATATTTTTCAGGATTAACTCTAGACTAAAGTAAACCATTTTTACATTTTACCAGTATTATATCATCTTGTTGTTGTAGAAGAAGGGTTTTTATTTAAAATCATTGAAATTTCTTTTAAACTGACTAAAACACTAGTTATCCATAAATGGTCGTTGTTATTTTCCTAAGAAAAATATTAATGTCTGCCATGTCACTGCCAACTTTAATTTAAATAAACATTTGGACTAAAAATTTGTAAAAACAGATTTTACTAAAAAGCACAAAAGATAGGTATAGGCAACCTATACACCATTTAAAAGAGTATTTTATTTGTCATCACGTGACGTAAAAAATACAGGGTGTTCCATTTAAAATAAGAGAGATATGGCTATTTGATTTTCTGAAAAATTGAAATTATTTTTGATCACCCTGTACAATATTTGATTTTAAATTGACCTACGTATGATATGGCAGACTTTTTCTAATCTTGTTACATAGTTTAAAGTTTAAAGTGTTAAAAGTGTTAAAGTAAATTCAATTTAATTTTACCTCTGCATTTTTCAAAAAAATCATATATCACAAAAACGAATAAAACTAGACACTTAGTAACTATAAACAAACTTAAGTTATTTTTTAAAGTAGAATCGAAAACCGTCATAAAATATAGGGTGTTCTATTTAAAAAAATATAACTTTGATATGTCACACTTTTTTGAGACACCCTGTATAGACTAAAATAATTTTTTCCTACGACCACTTGTGAAAATAGCAAATAGCACACTGATTTCATGCATGGAAAATGCGTTATATCACACTAGTGTTGCAAAGTACTTTACAGCACTAGTGTTGCAAAGTACTTTACAACACACCATTTATTATATTTTGTATTATAATGTATAGTTGGTTGCCTAAGCATAATTGTCATAAATTAATAAATCTAGTGACTCAGGCATTCGACTATTGGCGCGGTGATTAGCCGTGGTGGTACAGTTCTCTTAAGATGGCTAAATTGTACTTTTGTGTATTTTTGTAATAGTTTACTTTTATGAAATATAGTTCTTAAAAGTGCATTAATGGCTTTTTGTTGTTAGCACAACAATAATACATATGTTTTCTTAAAAATATGAGGAAAAACTGTTATTTTTACTTAATTTTACATGTGATGTTCAGTTTCATTAACTCGTTTTACCAATTTTACCCCACCCAGCACCCCTTTTCACTCCCCGGTCCCGTAAGTTTATTTACTGATATTTTTAAAAAACGGAATATTTTGGATATGCGCCACTTACGTTTTATTTAGAAGAGTGTCTAAAATATGTAAGAATCGATAATTTTTAAAAAACCCTTATAATAGCAGAAAACCGTATTAAACTATTAGCGTTATTACCTAACAAAACCATACAATTTTTATTAAGTGAGGGCCTTTTTAAATTCCAAAATGATAAAAGTTATATAATGCTTCTAGGTAGGTGATTTTCGATGTAAAAATATTGTCAAAACAGTATAATATAGCAGTGAGGAAAAGTATATATCACACTAGTGTTGCAAAGTAAATATCACCCTAGTGTTGCAAAGTTCTCAATTGTTTTTTATTTTTTCTGAACAGACAAACTTTAATTTTTTTTTTTTTGGTGAATAATTTGTGGTCGTAGGAAAAATAGTGTACAGTACTCGTGTGAAAATGACTTTCTTACACTCGTGGGTTTGTCGCACTCGGCTAACGCCTCGTGCTACAATATTCCCACTCGTGTGAAATTAGTCATTTTCCACACTTGTAATGTAATATACTATATACTGTGGTCTTATCCGACCTGTATATGTTCCAGTATTTACTTTTTTAAAAACCCTATGGTTATCCAGCTGCAGACCGTGTCGAATACGGTGGGCCACCCTGTATTTAAATATCCTGTAATAAAAAGTAAGGATCACCAATAAAGTAACTTACTAAAAGTAATTAATTTTGTTGAGTAAAAGATTTCTACGAATAAGACCGAAGCTTTTACAGCAATAATTAGTTTGTAATTCTCAGAAAAGAGTTACCAAGAAATTTCTAATTCAAAAATTAAATTTACTCAGTAATGAAAATATATAAGCACAATGGCCTCCAGGTAGGTGTAAAAAAGTATATTAAAAAACAGGGTGTTTCTAATAAAAATAACTGATGTACACGTCGTGCCATCTAAATAAGTTTAATTAGGTTTTAGTGTGTTGAATACTAGCAGGTAGAGATTAGCCAGGAAACGCATACTACATAAAAGAAGAAGAGCCCATTATTGACAGAACTTTGTCATTTTGTAAAAGCGGAAAGTTTGTCAGTCAAAGCAGTCAGTCATCCAAAATAGTTAAAAGTGATAGGACACTATGAAGATTGACTCATAGTGGCTTTAACATGTACCAGGTTTCAAAGGTTATAATTAAAACATAACTTACGACATTTTATTGAAGCTAAATGTTATACAGCTTGTCTTCGAAAGTTCTTACCAAATGGGAAACTTTTACAAAAAAGTATCTTTTGGTCTGGTTCAATAAATAAAATACGAGATACTGACCTTTTTTGTAAAAAAAATAATTAATGATTTTGAGCATCTAGGCGCGACCTAACCTCAAACTGTTTTTGAGTTAGAAAAGAGCGTCTTTGGGACATAAACTTCCCAAATGTTTTTTTTAATGTTTAGATCTGTGGGTTTGAGAAGCATACAAGTAGTCATTTTTTCATCAAATGTTTGCTTATATTCATCGTTTTTTAGAAAATGTGACCTTGAATCCAGAAAATAGACATGTCATATTTTTTTGGTATATGTAAGCTTACCTAATAAGAGGTATAAGACGTGTTCCTTATATTTTAACAGAGTGTTAAATAAGGCCTAATATTTTCTTTTTTTTACAGAATAATTTCCTACATTATCATTAATTAAAAAACTGTCATTGCTAAAAAATTTAAATTATTCTCACATAGTATTCGATATTTGCACTAAAATATAATAAAATCAAAGTCGGTAGAGTAAACATCTACAGTTTTTTCTACAAAACACGAAAATAGGCCAGAAACACGTTTAAGAAAATTTCGAATTTTGGCGCAGCATATTTATAGAGCTGACTGACCGTCTTTCCCCCATTAAAAGTCCGGCTGACGGTTTTTTCTATATACATATACGTAACTGACGTATGCTCTACCATCTTCAATACAGTTGATTATTATTTTTAGTGTAAAATCATTTAAAGAACTGTCTCAAAAATTTTAATATGGTATAAAATTACTTTTGTCATTTTTTTACCGACTTTTAGATGCTGCCTTTGTTGAACCCACAGCTAGTTGGGCAGCTGACGCGACGCTCGCCGCTGTTAAATGTGAGAAGAAAACTGTAATTTATGAAATTTTCAGCCTGTGTAAAATGACTTTTCAAATCTAGCGCTACCTCCCCTACTATTATGACACAACCTCGACTTTAGGCGGTTCAAAGTCGGGGGCGCTAGGTTGGGCATATAACAGGAAAAACTTGGCAAGATGGGTAAAATCACTTTATTTCGACAGCTGATTATTGATCATTGAGTATTGTGTAAACGGTTGGTTTCATAATACTATTAGCTGTATTTTTCCGACACCAATGTCACACTTTTTTTTTCATAACAATGTTCTTGGTGACGTCAATAAAACAATACGGTGAAATGTCGTTACTTTTTTGATACGGATTCTGGTCGAGACACTTTGAGGTCGGCCATTTTGGCCTTAGGTTAACCCTAAGAAGAATTGCATAGAATTAAAACATGTAAAAACTTAATTTAATTAATAATTGGTTAATCATAACTATTAAAGATTGAATTTGCCGTTGCGTCAGACAACTTTTTTAAAATCCTAGACAGTAGTTTTCATATATTTATTATTAAGAACATAAAAGCAATATACTAATTAAAAATTATTTTTATTATGACAGTTGTCTATATAACTTGCAATGAACTAGTTAGTTTTGCTTGGTTTTGGTTAGTAGTATCAAGTTAGTAAAGACGATAGCACTAGGAGATCACTAACCCTTCAAGAGTTATACGCTTTGGCGAGACAGCAAAAAACGTTTGGAATATAATGACAATAAAGATAAGTTTAATTAAAAATAATATTTTTTCAAAAGCACTAGCTAAACGATTTCCGGCGGTTTTTTATATCTACGTTTTTACTTATTTTATTGATAGAAACCGTCGTCCAGATAAACTATTAAAAACCGCCAAAAAATAGTAAAAGTTAATCTAACTTTAATAATTATTTATTTTGCCTGCCATAAGCGTTAAGTTTTATATAGTTTTATTGTTAAATATTGTAGTTTAGTTAATAGCTCTCTTTGAAAAAACAAATTGGAGTAGTATAGCGGGATGGGGACAGGCAAATAACACTACTATTGTATTTATCCTAACGTTTCGTGGCTGCATTGCCACTTTATCAAGGGCCTATAATTAAAAAAAAGACACATTACAAAACTATTTTGTTACATGAACCCAATAATTTACACCAGAAAAAAACACTTTAAAAAAATATTGTCAGGCAGGAAAGGCGAAGAAATAACTTATCAGGAGGTCATCGTCAGCATTAAAGTCAGCAATTAGATAAATATAACTTATAAGGTGGAAAAAACTTTGACGCCAAAATGGCTCGACGCCAAAATGGCTCGACGCCAAAATGGCTGGATGCTAAAATGGCTTGACGCCGAAAAAGCTCGATGCCAAAATAGCTCGACGACAAAACAAAGACGCCGAAATGGCGACGCCAAAACGGCGATGCCCAAACGTCCTAGACCCTCTTTAACGTCTTAAAAAAATATTTAAAATTGGTTTACTTTACCGATTTTCCATAAACTATAATAGAATAATATGAACCCGAAACTATTCCTAATATTTAAATATCTGAAAAGAACATATGAGGAATTTCTAATAAGGTTTGTTAGATTTTCCGTATCTCTTTGAAAATAACATATTTCCTTCTACAAAGTCATTGCTACTATTTAACTTTTCAGTTGATTGGCACATTCAAAGAGTTTGTGATAAAGTTTTCCTACTTAAAGTTTTCATCTGTCCTTTGACACAATTTTATATTAGTTTTGATATTACTTTACCGAGTTTGTAAATCCCAAATTAGAATTTACTGAATTGAAATAAAATATTTTTTTAGAAAATATTACATATGTTCAGATTTTTTTAAATTAAAATTATGGTATGGTTATCATTTTTTAAAATATTTTATAAAATAGATAGCCATTTGCAACGCTGCTTGGAAATTGCGTGCTCAGGTAGCAAAATACTACGGAAACCATATACATATTCAGCTAAGTAAAAGGTATATAAGCTAGTCCAGTAACAACAAAGCGGAACTGATGCACAGTGCGTTAAGAGATTTCAGGACAAAAATCGTATCGGTCTTATTGCACCAAAATAGTTCTGTTAATATTAATTAAGTAGTGTACAATTCTCTGCTAATACTGTAGTAATATTATACAGGGTGTTTCACAACTTACCCAACAAACTTTAAGGGGTAATTATACAATAAATAATATGTAAAAACTTTTAAAAAAATTAAAATATAACCATCATTTGCCTTAAAATAAATTAGTTGTGGCGAGCAGTGGTGTAGTGGCTAGCGTGTCAGCCTCTTACCGCAGCGATCCGGGTTCGAATCTCGGAGTCGGACATCGGATTTTTAATAGCTCGTCACCTCACAGTTGGCAATGGCAAACCACTGTGTAGTATTCTGACATTCCTAAGTAGTAGTTATTTAAAAATATCGTCCGTGGTGGCACTACCGCGTTGTCTAAAAGGTGCTGTGAAATGCAACTGCATGTTTCAGTGCTTGGATAACGTTGACGGAACACGACAATATTGGGTTAAACATCCAGTAACCCGGCACTCACGGTACACTGGTATTTAGGCATAAGCCTTCGTGAGATGTCATAAAAGATAAAAAAAAAGCAGTCGTGTATTTTATCAAAAATTATCATTTTTCCTATTTACTAAGATTATAAATCTTTATTTTTAAATATTAGATTTTATTTAATGCTGGAATGACCTAAAGTGGTTTTTTTTTCGGAAACTAAGCTAGATACAAAAAATACACAAAAATATAAATTTGTATTATTAATTTGTTAATTATAAAAAAATATAAAAACGTCCAGAAAGTCAGTGGCGTACTTTTTTAATAATATAAGTTGCGGTGCCCACTGAGACGCCACTGGACTCAATAATATCAATCTGGTTAAGGCGAAATAAAGGCCTTATTACTATAAATAAATAAACAAAATTTTATTTTATTCGGCCAAAGCATATTACAAATATTAAGAAAAAAACTGATTTTTTTTCTTAAATTTTAACGCCCCGTATCTCAGTAAGGAAGCAACTCGGGACATATACATTTTTTATTTTTATAAAATAACATAGGGAATCACACCTTGAAGCGTAATACCATTGCAAGAAAACACCCTGTATAAATTAACAATATACAGGGTGTCTCCTTATTGCGAAACAAAAATTAAGGACATAATTAAAAGCCAATTTTATAAAAAATAGTTTAAATAAACAAAGGTCAAAAAATGAATTGTCTTTTACATATAGGTTAATAATTTTTTGTACTTTGTTTTTTTTTATTAGAACATTAAATTGAAAATTGTTAGTTTTGAAGAAATTACAGATACGCCCTTTTTAATTAACACGAAAGTATGTATTTTAAGGATTAATACTTGTGCTATTTTTAGGTACACTTTTGCTTCGTTAACTAACATATCATTTATGTAGCTAAACATTTTACAACTTTTAATAAACTAAAAGTTTTAAACGGAGTTAGTTAACACAGTTATAAAAGCTGAAAACGACAAGCACGTTTGTAGAACTAATTTTTTTCAGAGCACTGAAAATAATTAATTACAAAATCAAAGTAATTTAAGAACTTTTTCGAAGTTTGTCGGTTTGCTAATACAGGCCAAAGGAAAATCATGTCAAAGAATGGAAAAATAGAAAAGAGTGTATTGTAAACTCTTTGAACTGGCTAAAGGTTCAATGCAAAGGTAATTTTAAATTGAAAAATGTTTTAGTGTTTACTGTAACAAAGTAAAAGCTTAATGTACTAAATCGTAGTTTCTATTAGCGAGCCAAATTCTTATTTCATATAAAAATAAATAGAAGCTGAAAGTGCATTTTTAGTTAAATACAGTGTATCTACGAATGTATATATATATATATATATATATATATACATATATACATATATATATATATATATATATATATATATATATATATATATATATATATATATATATATATATATATATATATATATATATATACAGTGTGGCCATGATAAGGATCCTAAGCATGGGAGTCTTAGTACCTGTTGGAGATACAGCTTAGGTTAAATTAGGAAAAAGTTGTGTTTTTTAAAGCCTATTTACATGCCGTTTAGAAACTTGAAAAATTTTCATAGCCTGCTGAGTTATTTGGCAAAAACAAAAATTTGACTATATCGATTTTATTTTTTTCTGACCTTATTTGAAGAGATATAAAAAAACTAATAACACTTTTCATCGACACTTTATAGCTACTACATGATGGTATTTTTAGATTTTATATCCGACGTTTCGTTTTCAAGAAACCATCATCAACTTTATTTTTTTATATGGTTTGAAAAGAAAGTACACCCTGTATTTGATCCCATTTTTTATTACAAATTCAACGATGTATCACATATCATATTTTAATTTTTAGTTAAAAGAAAAGTTAAATTTTTTCAATTTTTAATAATATTTTACTATTATTTTTAAGTAGGCCTTGCAAACAAATGCTTGGACGTTAATACCTGTTACCGTAGTAGGGAGTA
>JACEGR010008020.1:0-41855 GCA_014170235.1 Listronotus bonariensis
GAAATTAATTTTTCATTACAAAGAGTTTGTCACTTCAGAGTAAAAGCTGGTGTATTTTACTATTTTTTCATAACTTTTCCCTCATAGATATTTGCAAATAGAATAATTATAACATTTAATATATTAAGCACCCCACGCTTTTATTCTGAAATGACAAACTCTTTGTAATGAAAAAATTAATTTCTAATCTTTAGTTCGGTTGCATATAAAAGCGTGCTTTTTTAGTTTTTAAACTATTATTTATTTTTCATTTTTAGTTCGATATATCAATTAGTTTTTTAAAAATAAATGCTCCAGTTTATTCACTCAAAAAATTCCTTCTGCTCGCTTATTGTCAAGAGACACAGAGGATCTGTGCAGGAATTTATTTATCCTGGCGGTCCTAATCAGGATAACGGGATAACTGTTTTTAAATTATTGCATTGTCATCGGTCCTTGATGTACCACTTTGTTTAAAAAAGAAATATTAACCTTAAAGCTTTCATGGACGACACTGATGGAAAACATTTTTTTGTATTTTAAAAATGTCTTGTAATGCATACTAGATGTTATAAAACTCTTTTTTTACTTTTTACATCCCGTAGTTCAAAAACTAAGAGGTTTGGGACATATCCAAGTTTTTTTTTTCTATTTTTTAGTGTATCACCCACTTAAAGTTTGTCGGTTGAGAATACTGGACACCCTGTATTATAGCATAATATTTTCGATTCAACAAATCGACAAAATTTATGTGTTTTTTTTTTTAATTTTAACGAAAAGTTTACCCTTTCAAGAAGAGTTTTTACAGTACAGTAAGAAATTTCAAATATGTATGTTAAGTTCATACAAACCTCCATATTTCGCAAGAACTAGTTTTGCATATAAAATTTGCGGTGATTATATCATTTTAAGGTTATTATTCTAAGGACGTCACATTCGTTATACGAATTAAACGTTCATGAATGTAGTTTTAACACGATGTAAAAACGGTACGTGATTTTAAATTATATATTATTTTATATAAGACAATTTTTTTTACCTTCTTAGGCTTCTTATTGCGGAAGAAAAACTTTGTTAACACACATGAAACATTGTTTCATTTTATTTTACAAACGTGCATACAGGATAAAAACATGATTGTATTTTTTCCCACATTTAAGTATTTGTAGTCTGGTTTAGTTTACAGTTTTAATGTAAAGCGAAGGTGTCTGGCCACTTAAAATATTTATTCATCTGCGATAAGATCCCCAGATTTATTCATTAAAAAAATATCTGAATACAGGGTGTTTCCCACTGATCTCGATGGATTGCCAATGTTATAACCTGCGCGAAACAAAAGTTACATTTCATGGGCGAAAAAACCGGTTTGTGCGCAAGCCAGTTGAGGTAAACGCACCCGGCTTCAAACAAACTATCCGCATTATAGGAAAGAATTTGTTGATGGCGTCCTGGTTTTCCGTTCGAGTACGGTAGCTAATGAGCGTTACGGTCAGACCGCCGACGAAGGGTACGGGGTGCCGGTGTTTGTATTTTGCCACGGCTTTTAAGTGCGCATGTTCGTCCACCCACTGCGCGAGGTCGTAAAAATCCGAAAAATGGTCTCTTGCCACTGCGGATCTGAATGTAGGTTATCTATGGTGTTTCCTAACTACGGAATTTAAAAGGGTGATTTCTAATGTTCTTTAATAAAAAAAAGTTTTTATAAACATATGCCAGGACTTCTTTTATTTGTAAAATACAAAATTATAAGTTAGTTTTCGCTATATCCAGCAAGTTCAACGAAAAAGCGCCACCCTGCACATTTTGATAATAATACAAAAATAAATAAATGTAATACTTATTTTTAAAAGGTTTAAAATGAAATTAGAAAAAAAAGGTTGTTTTAATGATTGTACACAACAAAAACTAGAGCCTGACCCTTTCAGAGAAAGTACCTTTGACAGCACCTAACATATTTTTACTTTTTTATTAAAACTATAAGGAAACTAAAGAGTTGTCTTGCTTTATCTTCTCATAACAAAACAATTTTATATTTTAAATATCCCAAACAATATTACTGACCGTACAGTACAGTAAGTACAGGGTGGTCCAAATTAAACTTGCACACTTTTTAACTAATAATAACTTTTTATCTGTAGCGCCTATTCTTTTCATTTTTGGAGGGCTAATAGGTAGATATGTTTTCTCTAGGTTTGCCAATTTTGGTCCAATAGATTTAGACAAGACTGGACTTACGGGAGTTTTCCAAAATACTGTATTACCTCGTTTGCAAAAGAAAGCTGATTTATCTAGAATAAAGCTAATACGTTTTCTTGTAGACAAACTATGGGAATCATTCAGTAAAAGCGAATCTGTCAATAATTTGAGGATTTAGAAATTATAATTTTTTTGATGAATAATGCACCCCATAAAGCATACATTTCTCTCGATTTTAAAAAGAACTTTTTTTAATGTCCTTTGAAAATCAAAAATTGAGTTTACCATGGTTACTGAGGTGGATGCTGACCAAACCTTAACAGTAAATTAATTAAAAGTAAACGTATTACTCTAATTATACATAAAATTATTATTATTTTATGTTTTACCCATCTTTTATTGATCTGTAATACCTTAGAAACGGAATATGTTATGGTAGCAATAATACCTGCTATCACACCTAGGGCATTATAAGCGAGCATTATGATAATGCCCGCTTATAATAGCCCTAATGCGCTAATATGGAAATTTTATTGCTTATCCAATTTTATTTCTCTCACAATAGATCAAGTTTATACAAACATATGTATTAAAATAAAATCAATAACTTACCAGTTCCTGAAAATATGCCATTAAAACGGTTTCGGTTATTTAAAGAATTGCGTTCGCATCTTTCCAAATACCAAATATGCCATACTCCCGATCATACTGTTGCCTTGATTTAACTGGCAAAAGATTTTCGGTCGCTTTTATGGCCTTTTCTCTTATATTTTGTGGAATTTCTTCCATTTTGAGCAAATCGTTAAACTAAAAATGCCAACTGACTAACTGATAGAAACATCAAAGTCAAACTTAACACCAGTCATTATCTACTTACGTATACAGGTACAGGTGCAACTTATTTTTATATTGCGAATAAATAATGTAATTAGTCATTGAAAAACTCTTTTTTGGGTAAAACATAAAGCATTGATGCACCACGGGCTTTACTGGACTATAATGCCCATCAGGTCGAAATCTAGCCCTCGGGCCAGAGGCCCTCGGGCTATTTCAGACCTTCAGGACATTATAGTCCTAGTAACGCCCTTGATACATAAATAGCTATTTTGCAACGATGTTTAATGCATTATTTTGGAAAAAGTCCTGTAAGTCCAGTCCTGTTCAAATCTATTTGACCAAAATTGGTAAACCTAAAGAAAACATATCTATATATTACTCCCTGAAAAATAAAAAAGATGGGCGCCACAGATAAAAAGTTATTAGTTAAAAGTGTGCAAGTTTAATTTGGCCCACACTGTATATGACGTCGTTGCGTTCATTGCTAACTGTAAATTAAACTTAAGTTTGTTTCTGTTAAAATACAAAATTAACACCTAATTATAAAGTCAATGCAGGAATGTGGAAGCATAACTGGTTCTTTTATTATTGTCTATTACCGGCCAGGCTTAGTTGTTAATGACTTTTTCTCTTTAATGCGTTTTGTTCAATGACTATGACTGAATAATGGTAAATATTTTAGAAAACAAACATTAAATAAATTTTAACTTTTAAAATTACATACAGTGAGGATATTAAAATAGTCCCCCCCACTTTATTTTTTAAATGGGACAAGATATCAGAATAGTTTGTTTTTAATTGTTACTAACATACCAACTAATAATAGAAGTTTCTGTAGTTGTCAGCAGATGCAAAATAAGCATTTTGAAAATTTCCCAATTTACCAAAGCACGGTTATCATTCGCCGAATACGAAAATTGAATTCTAATTTGGTCTATTTCTTTGCATCTTTAGTGTATTTTTAAACATTTTTTTCAAAAAAATATAATGATTT
Source organism: Listronotus bonariensis (assembly GCA_014170235.1). Lineage (NCBI taxonomy): Eukaryota > Metazoa > Arthropoda > Insecta > Coleoptera > Curculionidae > Listronotus > Listronotus bonariensis. The sequence continues at coordinate 4,007 of JACEGR010008020.1, forward strand.
AACATTGTTAACAATACACTTTCCAATTTTAACTTGTTTTTAGTTCCACAGATGATGAGAATATGAGCCGGAATTCCTTAACTATTGGTTTTGGATTGGTACGGTTGTTACTCTATGTCTAGGGCTTCTATTCTCCATATTCAGTGCCGTTTTTGCCGTCATAAACACCGCCACGACGACATATCGATGCCTTGTGGGTGTACCTGGATTAATATTTTGGAATTTCCTAACATGTAAGTATTACACAGTTAGACAGCTAGGAAACAAATATAATGTATATTTCGCTATAACACAAAATACGATCTTCAGCTTGAACAATATCCAAAATTTGGAAAGCTTATCCTTATAGCCAAAATAAAAAAGTACCGCAACTCTCAAATATTACTAAAACCGCTAAAGCTACAATTTACTTCATTTGGTATCATGACGCACTTCTTAATAAACTTTCCTCCTACGGTCTTCCATCTAAACTCTGCTCTTGGCTCTCCAGTTATCTTTCTAATTCGACGTATATCAGTCATTGTTGATGGCCACTCTTCAAGCTTTAACAAAATTAATGCTGGAGTGCCTCAGGGTTCAGTACTAGCACCAACTTTGTTTCTCCTTCACATCAACGACCTTCTTTCTTCCACAACCAATCCCATTCATAGTTATGCTGACGATAGTACCCTTCACTCCACTTTTCAGGTTCCCAAGCCAATCTCTCAACCCGACTTGGAAGGCAAACGCAGGGGCGATGCAGATATCTCTTTCACAGGATCTCAATTTGATATTGGATTGGGGCGCCAAAAATCTCGTTCAATTTAATGCATCCAAAACACAATCATGTTCCCTTGTCGCGAAAAAATCATCAAACACTCACCCTTTGCTTATGAGTGGCCAGGTTTTGCAGAGCAGGGACACATTTAACCTTGTGGGCGTCACATTTGAAAATAACCTTAACTGGTATAAACACATTGTATCTATAGCCACCGTGGCGTCAAAAAACCTTGGATTTCTTTTCCGAGCCAAAAAGTATTTTTCTCCTTCCAATTTATACACTTTGTATGTGTCCCAAATTCGACCCTCTCTGAAATATTGTTCTCATGTCTGGGGAATGGCATCCCCTACAACCCTCAGCATTCTGATGCCATTCAAAGAAGGAGCTGTTCGTCTTATTAATGATCCTTTACTTACTCAAAGACTTCCTTCTCTCTTGCCCATCGTCGAGCTGTGGGAGATCTATCGCTCTTCTATATGATACTTTTTACGGCTTCTGCTCGACGAATTATCCAGTATAGTCCCTCTCTCTGCGGCTCCCAACAGAGAAGCTGTTGGTGCCCGCACGTATGCAATCCTATAGCGGTCGGCAATTAGACAGGCCCCGAACTTCCCATTTCGCTCGTTTCTTTTATCCCTAGAGTTTCTGAGACTGTGGAACCTACTGCCTGCGGAGGTCTTTCCTTCCCCCCAAATCTTCAGAGTTCTTAAGTCCCGTGTCAACAAACTCCCTCTCTCTTTTACCCTCACTTAAGACACCCACGGCACGTTAGCATTTAGGCTTTCAGCCTTCGTTGGATTGTCCAAAGATAAAAAAATAGATGTTTTGGTAGTAGATGTTAATAGTGATACCGGAATTGTGACCAAATTTTTCAGTTTTGTGCTATACGTACCTAGGAAATGCAATACCGCATGGATTCCGCATAATTTATGCGGGATTAATTCCGTTCGTAAAATGAATTGGGTTTCGCGCGGGATCGGCGATAGTGAATTCATACGTGCTCTTTGATACTATTCAGGCACTCCATCGTGATTTTGGATGTTATACGATGGGCATCCCAAGAAAGCTTTTAAAGCAGCCTGGCTGTCTGAGAAAATGTAAATAATGTGGCTGTGATACCCTCTCCTGCATATTCTCTTGAACGCATGCTAGAATAGCATATATTATTATTTCTGCCTGGTATACAGTGGCTTGCCTCCCTAATGGTAGCTTTGGGCCTTGCCCCAAATACACCAGCACCTCCTCCATCATCCGTCTTTGTCCGCTTGATACATTGTTGATTGCGCCATCCCTCGGATATGCTCCTAAGCTATGCAGCTAAACAAAGACAAATAACGTAGGATTCTAACCACTAAACCCAATTTTTTTGCCAGTGGCGCCATCTACACAATTATTAACAAAGTAGTATTTACCGCGAAATTTAAATTAATTTTATTGAAAAGTATTACAAGGTGTTTCAACTCTATACACGAAACAACTGTGTCCCTGTACAAGCTAGAAAAAAACTTTAAAAAAAATACGTTTTTGTAACGCTAATTTTATTGACAGTATTGGTAAATATCTAAGTAGTGTGTAAGTGTGTTTTGACCAGTTCAGACTTGCTATTAAATTCTTCATTAAAAATGCACTATACGTAAATTCTTTAGGATTTTTAAGAATAAGTATCTAAAATATTAAATAATTAATTTCATGTTATCACGTTACCTGCCACTCCAAACTATTTTTAATTATTTAGAGCGGATATACTATTTTTTACTTTACTTTTTACCTTTAATAATTATATCGACATGCTAGTGATATAGTAAAGATCAGCAATACAATTAAATAGTCATGATTTGTAAAAATACAGTAAGTTCCAACTTAATTATTTAATAGTAAACACATTTTTAACACCTTGTACAAGTACCTATACTGCAGTATGATGAGTTTTATTATGATTTTAAAAGTTGCAAATTTCATAGCCATTAATGATTTTTTTGGGCTCTGTTACTTGGTACAACATGTTTGAGGGGTTGAATGTTGGGGATGCAGTGGAAAGGTTTTATAATGTTATTCAACAATGTTTGGATGTTTTTGTGCCTTTGAGGCGAATAAAAATTCTAATTTTCCCAAGTATTTTAGCCCTGAACTGAAGGATCTTATTATTAGGAAAAAGATTGCTCATAAAAATATATGTCCACTAGATGCGAAGGGGATTATTTGGAGTTCTCAAGGCTACGTAAATTATGTAAAGATAATCACAAAGTGTGTCATGATGAATTTATAAGAGTCACTGAGGAGAACTTGGCGAGTAATCCCCGGCGTTTCTGGAGATACATTAACGATAAAAGGAAACAGACATCTCTTCCAAAATGCATGCATTATGAGGGGCAGAGCGGTGAGTCTGGTGAGGAGATAGTTAATTTATTTTCTTTATTTTTTTCCAGCGTGTATGATAAAACAATTTGCCAAATTCCAAATCTTAATATTGGTAGACAAAAAGATGTATCGCTTAATGAATTGACGCTTGCTGAGGTTTTTACCAAGATCAATAATCTTCCCAACACTCTATCTGTGGGTCCTGACAAAATTCCAAATGTATTTCTAAAGAACTGTGTATATACCCTATCCAGGCCTCTTCAACAGATTTTCAACATGTCATTGGAAACGGAGATTCTTCCGGAGGTATGGAAACATAGCTACGTAACACCGATTTTTAAGTCTGGTGACCTGGAAGATGTTGGAAACTACAGAGGGGTGTGCAACCAGTCAGCGATTCCTAAATTGTTTGACAGCTTGGTTTGTGACCAGTTGAGTTGGTCTTGCCGAGGCTTAATAATTCATAACCAGTTTGGCTTTTCTGATAAAAAATCTACCACTGACAACTTGGTACAATATGAAGTTGACTTGTTGGACGCTTTGGAGAACAAAGTCCAAGTAGATGCAATCTATACGGACTTCTCCAAAGCGTTCGACAGGGTTAACTTTGATATCTTGCTGGCCAAACTCTTGGCTACCGGATTCGCTCCAAATTTGATAAATTGGCTTGCAAGTTTTTAAAGGGCCGAACCCAGAGTGTAAAAATTAATAATTTTGTTTCTGACAGTTTTGAGGTTTCTTCAGGTGTGCCTCAGGGGTCTCACTGCGCTCCTCTGTTATTCAATCTGTTCGTGAACGATATTTGTAATGAGCTGCGCCATTCTAAGGTGTGTCTTTTCGCGGATGATCTAAAAATGTACAGAAGGATTGAGTGTCAGGGGATGCGGTGATGCTTCAGAGTGACTTGGATGCTCTATGGAAATGGTCACTGAACAATAATCTTCTACTTAACATTGGGAAATGTAATCATATTAGTTTTTTAGGGGTACGAAGAAATTTAATACATCTTACGTCATAGATAATAAAAGCTTGGGCTATGTAAACAATATTAAAGATCTAGGTGTTTGGTTTGCGGAAAATCTTAGCTTTGCGGAGCACATTAATAAGGTTAGTCTTAGGGGTATGAGAATGCTTGGTTTTGTACATAGATGCTGCTCTGAATTCTCACTTGCCACCGCCAGACTTTTGTACTGCTCCTTGGTTAGGCCAATTTTAGAATATTCTACTGTGGTGTGGTCACCACAGTATGCTGTTCATTCTGATATGCTGGAGAGGGTCCAGAACAAATTTTTGCGGTTTGCCGCATACAAGTCTGGAGTAAGGATGGAGAATTACCACCGCTCTGATTTACTGAGAGAGCTAGGACTACACACTTTACAGCATAGACGTCAAGTTTATGATCTCTGTTTTGTGTTTAAGCTATCTAATGGTCTCATTGACTGTCCCGACCTTCTATCACTTGTTCAACTTAATGTCCCCTCTCGTAATCTTCGGAATTTTAATTTATATTATATCCGCCCTCATACCACAAACTATGGAATGCACTCACCGATGGATAGAGCTCTTCGTGTGCTGAACACCTTTGGTTCACGAGTGGATGTTTTTAACAGTACATTGTCTCAATTTAAATCTAAGATCAATCATTTGGTTCCTTAATAAATTAATACTTTACTTGTAGCTGTGATCTTTTTGTGATTTGTATATAAATATTTTTGATCTGCCTATATGTACCTGTTATTTGTTAGTTAGTTATCTAATTGTAGCTTAATTTAATTTTGTAGTTATTTTTTTCAATAATTGAACGCAATTCGCTGGTGTATTTCTACCTGTTCTTTGCACAGAGACTGGTGCGCCTATGGTTTACAACCTCTAACCGTCCCGAGACATTTTTATTACTATCTCTTGCAAAAATAGACTATAGTTGGTATGGAGCGTATCTTATAACTTTAAAGGTAAACAACATGCTTTTGCTTAGTGTTAATGAGACAAAGACTCAAAGATCTAACTTGGATAATAAATTAAACAGATACACTGTATATCGTAAAAATATATTTAAAATAATCAATAGAATTACCTCTATCTCTCACAAAGTTTCAAACAAATGTTTCACATGATGAACATTATTAATCACTCATCACATAACTCTTGTATCCAGATTGACCTTCATCTTTAAGATCTCGATCGTTGGGGCTTGTCAGCTCAACCTGAATGTCATTTTTCTGTTTTACAAATCTTAATAACTCAACATGATCGATATATGAAACATAGTAACCCAGTATCTGACTTGCAGCAGCAATCTGTAAAAATTGCAAAATAAATACTACAATTTTGGAATAATAAAAATGTAAATGATTTAAACAAAAAATATCGAAAAGATATTTTAATAATTAAACAATGATGTGATTCAAATTTCTTTTAACATAAATAAACAATATACAGGGTGTCCGGGAAAATTTGGGAAATCTTCGCACACGTATGGAAACAGATGAAATAACACGACAAGTTCCTATAAAATTCTTCCGTTTGGGCCCCTCCGGTGGAGATATGATCCCCTAAAAGGGGGACATAGCTAGAAATCGATTTTTCGTGAATGACTTTTAAAGCGCTCTGTATAATTTGATACAGTATTGTTAGTACGATGCATACTAGCAAAGACCCCTTAAAATAGTGCCCTTGAAACTTATGTCGCTTCTTTAGTTTGCCAGGGACGGACTAGTTGCACATATTGATAATATTTTTTACGCCCTGATGGTCAGGAGACACAAAAATATGTTTTGGCGTAGTTTAAACCTTTGCTACAAAAAGGTACTTGTTTGACATCGATAAAATGAGTCCGTTTTTTGAGTAAAAATTATTTTAACAATAAGAGTTTATTTTTTGTTTAATAATACAATATTTTATTTTCGATGTAATTTGTAATTTTGATTCAGTATTGAAGTCTCTCTCGCTGCAGGTCAGAGACTCTTATTCGTTGTACTAATTATTACTCGAAAACGGCTCATTTTATCGATGTCAAACAAGTGTACCTATTTTAGCAAAAGTTTTAAACTAATCTAAAAACACATTTTTTGTGTCTTCAACATAAGTTTCAGGGCACTATTTTAAGAGGTCTTTACTAGTATGCATCAAAATTAAAATATTATCAAATTATACAGAGCGCTTTAAAAGTTATTCACGAAAATCGTGCCATTTTAGTTAGCGACGGTGTACTAATGCACTACTACAGACTATTAGAAATCCATCATGTTGTATTACAAATACAATATAAAATATATAAAGAAATATAACAATTATTAAGACAAAGATAACCAAAAATTAAAAATTGAAAGTTCAAAATTTCAGTACAAAATACATTTAAATGAATTAAAATAATAACAATTTTACATTAAAACTGGGCAAATATATTACCCTAAACCTATTTAGTGAGCTCCCAAAAGGGTCAAGAGATGGATGTTCATTTAAGTAATTTAACGATCTGGTTATAGGGCCAAACTTCGCATAATTTGTGGAATGAAATTTAATTTTAAAAATGTCGCTTTTTCTCAACAATCGTTCAGGAATTTTTATGCAGATCTGCTCCAATAATTCAGGACAATCAATAGCTCCACTCAATAATTTATGTATAAAAGAGAGATCATTGACTATTCTTCTTTCCGTTAAGGTGTTTAAAGACACTTCAATATGATCATTTGCAAATCGAAATCGACAATATCTTAAAAATTTATTCTGTACTCTTTCGATGTTATCTATATGCACATTGTAATATGGGGACCATACTATAGAAGCGTACTCCAGTTGAGATCTCACAAGTGAGCAATAGAGAGTTTTCAAGGAAGACAAAGACAAGTCCCGGGCCAGTCTGAAAACAAAACCCAGCATCCCCAATGCTTTGGAAACGGCCAAAGAATAATGATCACGAAATGTAATCTTGTCATCCAGAATGACCCCAAGATCCTTGACGCTAGATAAACGTGATAGGTCTTGCCCCTCTATATGATATTGAGTATTGATTCTTGTTCGACTTTCTGAAAACTAATAGAGTTATACATTTACTGGAGTTCAGTGAGATCGTGTTTAACTCAGCTCCACTGTACGAAGCTATCAAGGCCATTCTGCAGTAGGACCCTCGTCATCATACTCAGATTTTATGACTCTGTAAAGCTTCATATCGTCAGCAAACAAAAGGAAGTGGAATAACTGGTTGCTGGTGTATTGATTGTTTATTTTACAAAAAAGGTGAATAGTTAGTTAATTTTTAGTCTTCCCGAAGATACTTCAGTATCAAGCAAAGGCAACCAAGTGTTATTTAAATTAACTTGAAATTGATGCTACACAATTATCTTTATTTAATAATATATACGCACTTTCTTTGATTTTGCAGTTTTTTAGAACAAGTTTCCTTTGCTAAAATGCTCGAAGCATCCAGTTTATTCTGGTGATTGTTATCAAATGTCATGTTGGCAGATTTTGATTTATAGAAATTCTGTGTTTTTAATGTATGATCTGTGTTCTTTTTTATGCGTTTGGCTAATGGTCTACAAGTTTCACCTATATAAAACTTATTGCATTCGCAAGGTATTTTATAAATGACATTTTTTGTATTTTCATTTAAGTTGTATGGTTTGTTTTTGTTAATTGAGATCTGATTGTGTTTTGTGTTTTAAAGATTTGTGCGAATATTAAATTTATGCCCTATTCGTTGAATTTTATTTGATAAGTCCGGGAATGTATGGTAATAATAAGTTTGTAATAGGAATCTGTTTTTGATTTCTTGTCTTGCCTCAACTTTGAGTTTCAAATTTCAAGGAAACAATTATTTATAAAATCCAAGAGGATAATTATTTGAATTAAAATATTTTTTAAATAATCTTTTCACTATTTATATTTTGATTAGAACAAATGACTTTAATTCTATCAAATAGACTTGTCTACAACTCCCCTTTTAACCATTATTGGGTGATTTGAGTTAAAATTTAAGTAGCCCATTTGTATGTGTGAGGTTTTCTGTAGATTTTTGTTTCAAAATTGACTTAAATTAAATTTTAAACAAACAATGCCTTCTGTATTACTCACCTCTTTAACTTCTTCATACTGTTCGGCTGCGGCATATTCATACAAAGCTTCGATGGTAAGCGATTTTCTAAAGCTGGATCATAAGTCAGCGGCAATAAAGCGGGTTCAGCAGTTGCCAATAAAGAAATTGTAATTTTTTCATTATTTATGTCCAACAAATCCCATGCTCTATAACAACAAATAAAACAATTTATAGTCTAAAGTACTTAACACCTTCTTTAGGTTAAAAATACAGGGGGTGCTTCATTAGTGCGTCGGGCTTCTACAGCGCCTTAACTATGAAAGTTAGAGATTTTGTTTAAAGTGGTTTATGAATAAGAGATAAAAGTCTATTTTTGGAAAATATTTTGTTTATATACAGGGTACTCAAATTTGCCCTACTAGAATTTGATCAATTTTTTAAATGGAACACCCCAAATATTTTTACATATTTGGGAGTCCTTTATGTTTGTCTATACATGTGTACAATATTAGACTTATTAAATTATTAGTTTTTAAGAAAATTAAATTTTCTTAAAAAAATATGAAAAACATCGATAAAGGAAAAAAATTTCCCAAGTCGATGAAAAGGTTACTGTCTCCAAAAAAGAGTTAAATCTGATTGTAGAGGGTCAAAAGATACCCTTCTATAATTTTAAGCTAATTTTGACATACAGGGTGCTCAAAAATCGCCTCCCAATAGTCAAAAATTCAATCGGTTTTTTCTCGGTTTTTTTTAAATGGAACACCCTGTATATTATTATTTAGTCTAATAAAGCTTTAGTAAATAAACAATTTTGGTAATAGACTCAAAGTCTCTATCTGTCTTTAATTTTGTGTTACTTACACGTATTTAAAATTCACCCTTTTAAAATCATTTTTAGGTAAAAAGATTTTTACAATTATTATTAATTTAAAAAATAATATTAATTTAAAGTTTTAAGGCACCATATTTTATACTTTATAAGTGAATATAACATGTCTTGTTAAGATATTCCAAATGATTTCCTTATAAAACGCTCATATTCAGAATATCTTCCTTTGCGCCTACTAAAAGTTCATAGTAGGCTTAGACAGATTTTTGTTTAAACAACTTTGGCAGTTTCAAAGTGTCAAGTATTATTTATTTGCTTGCTGTTGTACTTACTTTCTTTGGTGATTATAAATATGGAGTTTAGCAAAGATGAGTTGGTTGATATGGTTTTTGCACTTGGTGAAAGTGAAAAAATTGTTTTCTGGCTAGCAGGAATTACGCGGCTCGTTTCCCAGAGAGAAGAGCTCCTGACGAAAAGTGTTTTAGGAGACTTCTTGCAAGATTTGTTGAGACGGGAAGCGTTTCCTATAAGAAAGAAACTCGGTCAAAATCCGCTACTAACGAGGAAAATGAATTGCTTGTGTTGTTATCAGTAACTGAAAATCCTCATGTAAGCCAAAGACAACTGGAGGAAACAACAGGAATAAGCGATACGTCAGTGCAGCGAATTTTAAAAAAGAACAACTTTCACGCTTACCATATTCAGTTACATCAAGCATTAACGGAGATAGATTTTTAAAATCGAACAACCTTTTGTGAATGGGCAAGAAACAACTTGCAAGAAGATCCTTTATTTTTCAATTACGTTATGTTTTCAGATGAAGCGACATTTCATAATGGAGGTTGTGTCAATAGACATAACTTTCATTATTATTCTTCTGAAAACCCACGAATCATAAGACAAATTGATCGTCAACATCAATGGTCCGTAAATGTTTGGGGCGGAATTGTTGGAGAATATATAATAGGCCCACATTTCTTTGAAGGTCATTTAAATGGCGCTATGTATTTGGAGTTTTTGCAGCACGAATTACCAAGGCTATTGGCTCATCTGCCCCTACAGATCCGAAACAGAATGTGGCTCCAACAAGATGGAGCACCACCTCATTTTTTACGGGATGTTATAAACCATTTGAATCAAAATTTTGGCAATAGGTGATGGATTGGAAGAAACGGGCCGATTCAGTGGCCACCCAGATCACCGGACCTGACGAAGCTTGACTTTTTTCTTTGGGGTTATGTTCAAAGGGCAAGTATATCAGGATCCACCAACAACTGTGATGAATATGCAAGATAGAATAAGGCAGGCATTTGGTCAGGTTTCTCCGCAAATGCTGCGTGAAGTGGAAAGAAACTTTGAACGGCGTGTTAATTTATGCTTAGACCAGAACGGAAGGCATTTTAAACACTTATTTTAGTTGGCTATTATTACAGTATTTTTGATTTTTTTAGCAAATAAATTAAATTATTACCTAAAAATAATTTTAAAGGGCGATATGTGTAAGTAACACAAAATTAAAGACAGATAGAGACTTTGAGTCTATTACCAAAATTGTTTATTTACTAAAGCTTTATTAGATTAAATAATAATATACAGGGTGTTCCATTTAAAAAACCGAGAAAAAAAACCGATTGAATTTTTGGCTATTGGGAGGCGATTTTTGAGCACCCTGTATGTCAAAATTAGCTTAATATTATAGAATGGTATATTTTGACCCTGTACAATCAGATTTAACTCTTTTTTGGAGACAGTAACCTTTTCATCGACATGGGGAAATTTTTTTCCTTTATCGATGTTTTATCATATTTTTTTAAGAAAATTTAATTTTCTTAAAAACTAATAATTTAATAAGTCTAATATTGTACACATGTATAGACAAACATAAAGGACTCCCAAATATGTAAAAATATTTGGGGTGTTCCATTTAAAAAAATTGATCAAATTCTAGTAGGGCAAATTTGAGTACCTCTGTATATAAACAAAATATTTTCCAAAAATAGACTTTTATCTCTTATTCATAAACCACTTTAAACAAAATCTCTAACTTTCATAGTTAAGGCGCTGTAGAAGCCCGACGCACTAATGAAGCACCCTGTATACTGCATTTCAAATGATATACTGGTTGAGCTAAATAATATACACACATAGGCAATGTGAGGAAAGAGACAATCTAACTAAATACCGGCATGTAAACATGCGTGACTAATAGTGCTTGTTTTGTTATTTCTATTACTGGCCGATATACCAAAACCCTTGCTCATGCAGTATAAGACCTTTACTATTAATATTTGGGGCATTATACCGGTTGTCAATTTATAAAATTTACACCCTCCTACATTTTAATTTTTATATAAAATAATATAAAATAAATAAAAACATCCGTTTGTTGGGTTATTTCTGTAGTTTCTAAATCAGTAATCAGATTTTTCTTGTCTCTTAAGATATACAGGGTACAACAAGAAGTATGATATTTTTAAATAGAACACCCTGTATATTATATCACCATTAAAGAGAGCTTTAATACAATCCACATTTGATATATCTATCTTTGTTAGTTTCCGAAAATATAATATAAATTCTGAAAAACAAGAAGTGAAGGGTACAAACATTATAATAACCAACCATATACAGTGTGGGACAGTTACATGTTTAAATGTGTTTTTTATTTTGTTTTAAAAGGAATTATCGCATATGCTCGATTTCTTTCATAAGCTTTAATACAAAAATGCTTTGATTTAAATGGCCAAATCTCTTTTAATAATGAAGTTACTAAGACAATTAAAAAAATTAAATGTTAAGAAAACGTGAAGCTGTAACTTTATATTAACCGTTGTTTTTTACTGTAAGCAATAAATCCTACGGGGTGATAAAAAAATTGAAAAAATGAATAATTTTTGATCGCCCTGTATAATGTGCTGTTAAAAGGGAGAAATCTCATTTGTTAATAATTTATACCCTTACCCATTTCTGATATTTTATAATCACAAATTTGACTACTCCTTTCAACAGCACATCATACGGGGCGATTTAAAGTTAATCGAGCATATGCGATAATTGTTTTGAGTAATGTAAATAAAAAAATAACGTAATCTCTGATCTGTATTGCACATATGGAACAATATCGGCCGCGTTTCAATTCAAGTTGCTATAATTTCGCGGGATTTTTATATCCTGTGCCTACAGTCAGCACATACGTGCGCTGTATGTTTTAATTTCACTAAGACTATATTTTCCGATCCGTACCGTCCGTCCGATGCCGTCATATGTGCGCGTACACAGTGTAAAAAGTAGTTTAAGTGTATAATTTTCATACCTTCTTTGCGCATGACTTTTAGTGGGTGTTACTCCTATCATTCTTCTCCACTGACTACCGGATTTACTGATATTTTTAGCAAGGCAATTCCTTCTTCCATTTTTTCTGGACATCCTTCATTTTGTTGTATCGTTCCTTAGAGACACAACCAGCTGCATAGCCTTTAGCTGTTAATCTTTGATCAGCGTTGTCAGGTCTTAAAGTTAGCCTTAAAAATCACGAGTTATTGTTAAAAAATGCCTAAACTAAATTAGTTTTAAATATGCATTATTCAACATAATTGCTTAACTTAAGATTTTTGGCTCAAAAAACTTAAGTTTAGCAAAGATGGCCGGGAAAGCCTAACACAGTGGATTCAACATAATTAAAATTTAAAAAATATATAACACAAACTTAAATAACGAGTCTAGTTCAAAAATTTTATGTGTTTGTAATATGCTTTATTAAATTAACCTTTGTTTTTTTATTTACCTAAATTCTGCACGACTAGTAAACATTCTATAAGGCTCTGTAGTACCCAAAGTAGTTAGATCATCAATCATTACCCCTATATATCCTTCAGTTCTGCTAATTATAAGAGGGGGTGTATGAAAAGCCTATAACAAAAAAATATACAATGCGAACCTAAAGTCCGTCCCTCCCTTCTAATATCACGAACCTTTCGGTATATTGTAATAAAATCATGGATGATAATATGTATATCTACTCTTCTGAATTCTTTTTATATAAAAATCAATAGTTTAAAAACTAAAACACGCTTTTTATATGCAACCGATCAAAAATTAGAAAATAATTTTTCATTACAAGAGTTTGTCACTTCAGAGTAAAAAGCGTGGGTGCATTTTACTATTTTTTCATAACTTTTCCTCATAGATATTTGCAAATAGAATAATTATAACATTTAATATATTAAGCACCCCACGCTTATTCTGAAGTGACAAACTCTTTGTAATGAAAATTATTTTCTAATTTTTAGTTCGGTTGCATATAAAAGCGTGTTTTTTAGTTTTTTTAAACTATTATTTATTTTTCATTTTTAGTTCTGATATATCAATTAGTTTTTTAAAAATAAATGCTCCAGCTTATCTCACTAAAAAATTCCTTCGCCATTTTGTCAAGAGACAACAGAGGATCTGTAAAGTGAATTTATTTATCCTGGCGGTCCTAATCAGGATAACGGATACTGTTTTTAAATTATTGCATTGTCATCGGTCCTTGATACGGTGCAAAGTTTCAAAGAAATTGAATCGCTGGAAGTTGGTAAAAATTAGGCTCAAAAGATTCCGTTACATAGACAGATGATAGATAGATAGTTACAACCCAAGTAACCCCTTGTTTTGTTCACAGAATCCGATTCAAAATAAAATTCTGCATATAGTACGTTACTTTATTTTGGCAGTCGTGACAATGTTGCCACGCTATTTATAATTTACTGAAACTTTCGTTAAAAACAGGATACCCGAAAATTAGGTAAAAGCGGAAACAAATGAGATATTCATAATTTGTTAGCAAATATTCATTTTTAATTTTTTTTCAGTTTTCTAACAAGTTTATAAGTAAGTTTTTAGGTAAACTGTTTTACCACATTTTTGGTAAACCATTTACCACACTTTTGAGACGCAACCATTGACCCAGTTCTCGTCTGGCGTCTTGTTAAGATTTTATTTTATTGCATTAAAATGATTTCAACCGAGTGCCAATGAACCTTCGTTTATTGATTGAAACCTTTGTATTGTAAGTAACTTAATATTGAATATTTCATTATTTTATTTCTTTTAAAGTAATAATAACTTTTATTATATTGTGTAAGAGCAGAATAGTTCTTCATAATGTATAAAAGTTTTAATTTTCTTAAAATGTTAAATAAACTTTTTAATATTATTCTGGAGAAAAGCCAAATAATATTTTGTTTAAATATGTAACAACAAAAAAATCCTAATTTAAGTAAGGTTTACATCCAGTCTGACAATTTTTACTAAAATAAGGGTTTTCAAAGTTTTCAGTTTTTGAAAGTTTAATTGAATCCTGTATCTTAAAAACGCAAAATTTGCGGACCCATGTTTATGTAAACTTTTTTTATCTTTTTTAACACCCCTTTATTAACTTGGGTTGTAACTATCCATCATCATGTAACGGAATCTTTGAGCCTAATTTTTACCAACTTCCAGCGATTCGATTTCTTTGGAAACTTTGCACACGTATCAAGGACCCATGACAATGCAATAATCTGCAAACAGTATCCCGTTATCCTGATTAGGAACGTCAGGATAAAAAAATTCCTGATACAGATGCTATGTGTCTCTTGACAAAATGGCGAAGGAATTTTTTAGTGAATAAACTGGAGCATTTAACTAATTGATATATCGAACTAAAAATGAAAAATAAATAATTGTTTAAAAAAACTAAAAAAACACGCTTTTATATGCAGCCGAACTAAAAATTAGAAAATAATTTTCATTACAAAGAAGTTTGTCACTTCAGAGTAAAAAGCGTGGGGTGCATTTTACTATTTTTTTCATAACTTTTCCCTCATAGATATTGGCAAATAGAATAATTATAACATTTAATACATTAAGCACACCACGCTTTTTTACTCTGAAGTTACAAACTCTTTGTAATGAAAATTTTTTTCTAATTTTTAGTTTGGTTTCATATAAAAGCGTGTTTTCTAGTTTTTTTAAACTATTATTTATTTTATGTAGAATCTGCCCTTAAATGGTTGTAACTATTCTGTAACGTCCTGTAGATTAAAAGATGCTATATCTTGTCAATATATTATTGTTCCCAATTTCATTACAATTTAACGAACAATTCAGAATTTAGAATTTTGGAAATTTTAGTCTTTAGATTATTACTGTTTATCCAGTAAGCCACAGTACAACCTAATAAAATATAATTTCCAGGTTCAACTAGGTATCTGAACATTCATTTTTTTAACACGCTTTTATTAGCTTGGGTTGTAACTATCTATGTATCCATCTATCTATCTATCTATGTAACGGAATCTTTGAGCCTAATTTTTACCAACTTCCAGCGATTCAATTTCTTTGAAACTTTGCACACGTATCAAGGACCGATGACAATGCAATAATTTAAAAACAGTATCCCGTTATCCTGATTAGGACCGCCAGGATAAATAAATTCCTTTACAGATCCTCTGTGTCTCTTGACCAAATGGCGAAGGATTTTTTTAGTGAATAAACTGGAGCATTTATTTTTAAAAAACTAATTGATATATCGAACTAAAAATGAAAAATAAATAATAGTTTAAAAAAACTAAAAAAACACGCTTTTATATGCAACCGAACTAAAAATTAGAAAATATTTTTCATTACAAAGAGTTTGTCACTTCAGAATAAAAGCGTGGGGTGCTTAATATATTAAATGTTATAATTATTCTATTTGCAAATATCTATGAGGGAAAAGTTATGAAAAAATAGTAAAATGCACCCCACGCTTTTTACTCTGAAGTGACAAACTCTTTGTAATGAAAAATTATTTTCTAATTTTTAGTTCGGTTTGCATATAAAAGCGTGTTTTTTAGTTTTTTAAACTATTATTTATTTTAATATGCCGAGTTGCTCACATAATTGTGATTTTATAAGCATACAATATTAAAACAAAAGTTTTTACACTATGTGTTTACCTTTGCTGCAGCATTTATGCCTGCCAAAATTCCTTGAGAGGCAGCCTCTTCATACCCAGTAGTTCCATTGATTTGTCCTGCTAAAAACAATCCTTTTACCCGTTTTACTTCCAGTGATGGATCCAATTCTCTAGGGTCGACATAATCATACTCTACACCATACCCAGGCCTGAGTATTACTGCATTTTCCAGGGCGGGAATAGAGTGAACCAACTGTTCTTGTAATTCTTCAGGTAAAGTGCATGATAAACCTAAAAAATATTTATGCACAACTCCTAGAAACAGCGGTAATTCTAGATTAAAAAATATATAAAAAAATCATATAAACAATGTCCTAAATGTCTTAGTTTTTTGAACTACAGGGTGTTGGTAATTTCAAAAATTATTTTTTTAACACTCTGTAGTTCGAAAACTAAGACGTTCAGGACAAATTTTTAAAAGAAGTTTTTTCATGTTTTTTTTAAGTAGAATTTAAAAATAAAATAAGTTCTTTTTTTACTCAAGAATTTGATCGTATCGATACCAAATCGCATAATTTGTTTATAGTGCAGGAACTTATTCTGCACGTACCCCTCGAAGGACCAGAAGACTACTACTTCAATAAAATAACTGAAATATTATTTTATAATATATTTCGTATTAATTTAAAACTAAGAATCGGTTACGTGTCACTAAATCGGGTTCTAAAGTCAATAAATCGGGTTCTCAAGTCACTAGTTATTAAAGGTAATACACTCACTTGAAAATTTTCACTAAAGCAATTGCAAATATGCGAACTCTTTGTTTGTTGCTAACTTAAAAAATGGCGCACGCCAAAGGCGGATAGCGTCAAGTTGAAAAGTAAGAAAATTGTATAGTTTGGAGGGATTTTTCCTCTTAAAATTTGCTTTGTGTTGCTTAAGACTTAAAACACTTTATGATACAAAAACTTTGATAATAATTTTGGGGATTTTCCCAGAGAAAATTGGAATTTTTGACGATAAAACAAGTTATGACTTATACTTTTTTAGACTCGAGAGCGATAGATATTGGCGTTGCTGCATAGCCTTCTTCGGGGAAAATTATTATTTTTATACATAAAGCGCCATCTGTATTATTTATTAATAATTAATGGTAGAAATACCCGTTGCCAAGTGCAATGAGGAAACACCCTGTATAACGTTTACAAAGTATATTAAAACTTTACTTAACCATTTGGATATATCACATTACTGTTTAACCAACTGCAGGCTCAAGCCACAGCTGATGTTCTCTACCTCCAAACCCTGAGGACTTTTAGGCTCGATGCTAGGACAATATCTTGGACCTGTAACTTCTTCAAAGACATGTCTATTTAGGTGTAAGTTGTTTTTACTATATCCTCTATTTCCATAGTTGTTGTTTCGTTATGCATAGCAATTAACCTGATCCCTTGGCTAAAAACGGTTTAGGATTATGATGCAAAAAATGCTACAGAATGGATACTAAATATTAAATGAGTCTCTACTTAAGGGGGATATGAGGTATTTAAACTTTTTAACACGCTTTTATTAGCTTGGGTTGTAACTATCTATCTATGTAACGGAATCTTTGAGCCTAATTTTTACCAACTTCCAGCGATTCAATTTCTTTGAAACTTTGCACACGTATCAAGGACCGATGACAATGCAATAATTTAAAAACAGTATCCCGTTATCCTGATTAGGACCGCCAGGATAAATAAATTCCTTTACAGATCCTCTGTGTCCTAATACTACTCTTGACAAAATGGCGAAGGATTTTTTTAGTGAATAAACTGGAGCATTTATTTTTAAAAAACTAATTGATATATCGAACTAAAAAATAAAAAATAAATAATAGTTTAAAAAAACTAAAAAACACGCTTTTATATGCAACCGAACTAAAAATTAGAAAATAATTTTTCATTACAAAGAGTTTGTCACTTCAGAGTAGAAAGCGTGGGTTGCATTTTACTATGTTTTCATAACTTTTCCCTCATAGATATTTGCAAATAGAATAATTATAACATTTAATATATTAAGCACCCCACGCTTTTACTCTGAAGTGACAAACTCTTTGTAATGAAAAATTATTTTCTAATTTTTAGTTCGGTTGCAGATAAAAGCGTGTTTTTTAGTTTTCTTAAACTATTATTTATTTTAAATCTGTTTTATGAGTTTTCTAAATGGAAACATTTCAAGAATATTGCGTAAGAGATTTGAGATCAATTGTAGCAAAATTGTCGAAGATACAGCAATTTAAGTAACTACCTTATACATGACTGCTATGAACGTTTGATTCAAATAGTTTTTAGTGCTCAGAGTGCTTTAAAGTCCACCGAAATGTGTACCACTATTTCTTTACATAACTTTGGAAGTAACACTAAGAATTATTTTAAAATTTGTCAATATTTTTATAGAATCAAATAAGCCTCAAAAACGTTTTTCCTCTCTGCTCAGCACTCAAAATTTATAAAATTGAAATTTTAAAAAACCCTCCCAGCGTTACCTGGGAAAACGATTATGTAACAAACTCGAACTTCGACGGTGCAGTGCAAATTTTTATATTCACGCAAAAGAGTTTTATTGTCGAGCAATAAATGTGCGTGTTTAATGAATTGCTCGCACTTTAAGCGATCAATTTTCGTATTCGCGGTGCTGATATTACACTCGGAGTTTTCGAGCTTTTGGAACCGTTGTTTTTTACAGTGTCGCAGAAGTGACCTAAAATTGTATTTATGTTATTTTTATGTGACATAATTAATATTTCTTAAAAATAATAAATAATAGTTAAAAAAAACTAAAAAACACGCTTTTATATGCAACCGAACTAAAAATAGAAAATATTTTTCATTACAAAGAAGTTTGTCACTTCAGAGTAAAAAGCGTGGGGTGCATTTTACTATTTTTCCATAACTTTTCCCTCATAGAAATTTGCAAATAGAATAATGATAACATTTAATATATTAAGCACCCCACGCTTTTATTCTGAAGTGACAAACTCTTTGTAATGAAAAATTATTTTATAATTTTTAGTTCGGTTGCATATAAAAGCGTGTTTTTTAGTATTTTTTAAACTATTATTTATTTTTCACTTTTAGTTCGATATATCAATTAGTTTTTTAAAAATAAATGCTCCAGTTTATTCACTAAAAATTCCTTCGCCATTTTGTCAAGAGACACAGAGGATCTGTAAAGGAATTTATTTATCCTGGCGGTCCTAATCAGGATAACGGGATACTGTTATTAAATTATTGAATTGTCATCGGTCCTTGATACGTGTGCAAAGTTTAAAAGAATTGAATCGCTGAAAATTGGTAAAAATTAGGCTCAAAGATTCCGTTACATAGATAGATAGATAGATAGATAGATAGATAGTTACAACCCAAGCTAATAAAAGCGTGTTAAAAACCATGGGTAGTGAATTAGATTGCAAATAAATAATAGTTTAAAAAAACTAAAAAACACGCTTTTATATGCAACCGAACTAAAAATTAGAAAATAATTTTTTCATTAAAAATAATATTGTCATTTTATAGTAAAAAGCGTGGGGTGCATTTTACTATTTTTCATAACTTTTCCATCATAGATATTGGCAAATATAATAATTATAACATTTAATATATTAAGCACCCCACGCTTTTTACTATAAAATGACAATATTATTTTTAATGAAAAATTATTTTCTAATTTTTAGTTCGGTTGCATATAAAAGCGTGTTTTTTTAGTTTTTTAAACTATTAATTATTTTTCATTTTTTAGTTCGTTATATCAATTAACTTTGCTACTCTTGACAAAATGGCGAAAAAAATTTTTAGTGAACAAGAGTAGCAAAGTTTGAAATGTTGCCAACAGATGGCAACCCACTAAAAAATTTCTTCGCAATTGAGTAGCAAAGTTTGGAATGTTGCCAACAGATGGCAAAGAGTAGCAAAGTTTGAAATGTTGCCAACAGATGGCAACCCACTAAAAAAATTTCTTCGCAATTGAGTAGCAAAGTTTGGAATGTTGCCAACCGATGGCAACCCAGGTGTTGTTTTTATAATATAATGGAATTTTTTTCCTGGCGATCAAAAACAAGATAACGGGATACTGTTTGCAGATTATTGCATTGTCATGGGTCATTAATAAGTGTGCAAAGTTTCAAAGAAATCGAATAGCTGGAAGTTGGTTAAAATTAGGCTCAAAGATTCCGTTACATAGATAGCCAGATGGATAGATAGATAGTTACAACCCAAGTTAATAAAAGCGTGTTAAAAAGTTTTCTTTCGTGCATAGCCACCTTCCCAAATTGGCGCACAACACCGCATTAAAATTTAAAATATGACAGATTTGTCAAAGTCAAGCGTACTTTTCATCTTATGCAAACTCATAAATAGTAAAGTTTGATACCCAATTTTGATTTTATTACTAAAGTTAAAACTCATTTAAAAGAATCCAAAGATCTTTGCGGTGTAAACTAGGCTATCAGTCAGTGGGTAGCTTTGCGGTGTAAACTAGGCTATCAGTCAGTAGGTAGCTAACCCACAATACACCAAAGTTAGAGGTTAGAAAAGTTTATTACCGTTTTATGAAAAATATTAAATTTGTTGAAAATGATGTTTTCCACTGTAAACAACGTATTGAAAATGCTTTGGTTTATTACCTAGTGATAGTTTTCTTTGTCTAAATATGAGGCATCAAGTAAGTGTTTTTATCATTTTTTACAAATTACAGAAGCTTGGTAATTTATGTATAAGTCATGTTGGGCATTATTATTTTGATGACCGCCTGTTTTAAAAAACAAGTGAAGGTTATTCGTTCGTTAAAAAAAAACAGATGAAGGTTATACGCTCCCGGAACGAATACGTTCAGCGAACGAATGAGTTCAATTTAGCAGAATTGAGCCCCTGTCCCCAACCCGTCGGCAAATGTTGTCAAGTTCGATTATTCAATTGTCTAATCTTGCGCATCCGCCAGAACGGACGATTTTTCACTTTTCCGGTTTTCCTGGAAAATGCTGGAACTTAACGGGATACTGTTTGCAGATTATTGCATTGTCATGTTTCCTTAATACGTGTGCAAAGTTTCAAAGAAATCGAATAGCTGGAAGTTGGTTAAAATTAGGCTCAAAGATTCCGTTACATAGCCAGCCAGATTGATAGATAGTTACAACCCAAGTTAATAAAAGCGTGTTAAAAGCTATGGTAGTAATTAGATTGCAAAAATAATGAAATAAAAAAATAAAAGTCTGTTTTATTTGTAAGGTTAAATTTTGTGACAAATCGGAAAAATCAAGTTCGGCGTAAAGTCCTATTCATGCGATACTTTCACCGGGCTCGGTGGACAATGCGCAGTTTCTCGTTTCTGCTCTTGCTCTACTCTTGAAAAAACTGTACACACTATTTTTCCAATGTTATTTTTAATGTACTATTGAGTTCTTAAAAATGTACCTTTCTGAGCATGAATTAACCATACCCTTCTTAAGGCATTTATAAATGGCTAAAAAAGCTAAAAACATTTAACCAATAACTTAGGAAATATCAACCGATATAACAAAGCATTTTAAGAACTACCTAATACATATAATAAACATTTTTATAATTTGTTAAAATTAAAATTGAAATGCTCAAATCGCAAGAGTCTAGAGTCGGGCTACCGCCTTTTCTGTCCAACTGATCTATTAGCATCTAAGTCACAATAGGTCCACTACTTTTAACCAAATTTAAAAATACTGAATCATACATGATATCAATTATAGTAATTAATTCTGTTATTTATTTTAGCTCTTGTGTTATGTTATAAAGGCAATTTCTTATTAAGGGGACGAACAGATTAGATTAGATTAGATTAGGAGGTGGATTGCATATCCTCTAACACTGCAACCTGCTCAGGTTTATTGTGTGTCCTCCGTCCATAGGTTAGAGCACGCTATCCAAGCCGGTCTGTTTAATCAGACTCCACAAGCTTGAAACTGGCCCCTTGGTATATCTTGCCGCTTTAGGTTTTTCTTCACCCAGCCTTGCAAACCGCAGACGACAAAGGGCTTCGCAGTAGCACCATACGTGTTCTGCGGTTTCTTCCTCCTCCTGGCAGAACCTACATAGGTTTTCTTCTGCCAGGCCCATAGTTTCCAGGTGTTTATTCAGTCTGCAATGACCTGTCAGTTGACCCACTATTATTCTTACTGCCTTCCGGTTATAATTCAGAAGGTCTTTTGTAAATTCTGGCGAGTAAGCCTTGATGAACACTTTCGCCTGACGCTGTCCTGGTGTTCTCATCCACCAGTCTTGTGATTCCTCATAATCCATGATCTAATGGATGACCTTACCTGGCATGATGGAATACCACAGTAGGGCTCGGGACCTACCATTGTAATACAATAAAATAAGAACTATGACTATCAAACAGTAACAATTTTATTTAAATAGGTACACTATTTTTGACGTGACAACCTCTTATAATTAGATTGGACCGGCTGCACGCACAAAAACATTACTCATGCGGCGTTACCATGCGGCGTCGGTACACTCTCAGGCTTGCAGCAAGCGAGAGCGCGAAAGAGCACAGTGGCCTCCGCATTCGGCAGGTTCAACATCTGTTTCTCACCTACTGAGATTTAGATATTTTCATCAAGTATGAAGTGCAGTGAATAGTGAATGTGGTGTCAGTTGTTTATAGCAACGATAACTGCGGCAATAAAGGTAATAATTCTTTCAATATTAAGTAGATGTTTAGTGATATATTGTCGAATATTCGTGCTTTCATCGTTAAAATAAAAGCTAGAGTTACAAAAATGTTAATGATGAAAAGTGAATGTGGTGTCAATTGTTTAATTTTCTTCTGAAAAATGGAACCATTCCATCAGTATTTCCTTATGACGTTGTCACGTTCCACTATCGTTAGTAAACCGACTTTGCAGACAACCGATTTTTATGTTTTATTTTATGAAAATTATTTTTTTCATGTTTTGAAAGTTTATCTTTTTGAAGGAGGCACAAAAGCTGGTAGCCTGACTCTAGACGCTTGTATAAAAACACTGTTAACTATTGTACTTAAGGATTAAAGCAAGTACATACATTTATCCAAACAGAATCATTCATAAATGAGAATGGGAGCGGAGGATTATCTCCTTTTTGTTCCCCACATTTACTATAATCAATGGTATCAGCTTTTAATCTTGGAGGAGTACCCGTTTTAAGGCGGCCCATTTTTAGATGCAGAGATTCTAATGTATTTGCAAGACCTACAATATCAGGAGAATTTTTTAATTGGTTGTTTTAGAAAAATATTAATGTTAAAGGTTTAATTAGATACAGGTAAAATTTGGACATCGTGGTTCGCCTAAAGGCCTGATATTTTAAAAACGCATTTTTTACCCAAATAACGAAAATAATCTCTATATCTAATTTAACTTATACTTCAGAAACTTCCGTCGGTAAATTTTGCCAATGTGTAAAAAGGAGGCGGGTTAATGTGAGACAGACTGAAAAATAACCTGAGCAACACAAAAGTTAGATCAGGACACATGGAGTATAAAAATATCATAGATCCTATATGATACCTATATGAATTATATGACCACGACCGAAGACCCTTTCAGGCGACAATACACCCAAGGAGAACGGGTAACGAAAACTTCAGACTCTCGTTCGAGGTCAAACCTGGTATACGGACGGGTCCAAAACCGAAGAAGGGTCAGAGCAGGTGTCTACGGTGAGATGGGAAACACTCGCGTTTGACCTTTCCACTGGGAAACCACGCCTCTGTATTTCAAGCAGAAATTTTTGCGATCTTACAATGTGCCAGGATTAACAACCAAAGGCCCCACACAAATTGTACAATCAACATTCTTACGGATAGTCAAGCAGCCCTTGGTGCACTAATTAATCCCAAGGTATCGTCTTGGCTGGTACTAGAATGCCTCGAGGAACTCAGGAACTGGCGGAACGCAACAACACGAGGTTGATGTGGGTGCCAGGGCATTGCGGAATTCGAGGCAATGAAAACGCAGACGAACTGGCTAGAAGGGGTCAGCCACGACGTACGTCAGGCCAGAACCAGTCCTTGGAGTGCCAAAGAGCACCTTCCGGAGTGCGGTACAAAACTGGGTAAAGGACCAGCAAAGACTGCACTGGGAAAGGCTTCCTCAACACATGCATGGGAAAATATACATCAGTGGACCATGCACAAAAAGAGCTAAAGAACTACTCAAAATGGGTAGGAATCAGCTAAGAACGATCACAGGTTTCCTCACCGGACATGCTCCAGTGAAAGAACACCTAAATAAAATGGGATTATACAACGGAGATCTGGACTGCAGATTATGTGGAGCAGAGACCGAAACAGTATCCCACATACTGTCAGAGTGTGAGGCACTGGATCACAAAGACAGGCAATCTTCGGGGATATTAGAGTGCCCCGGAAACATATGGTACGCACCCAGCAGACCTATACCGCCTTCTTCAAGGAACTAGGGTACTGGAATGGGTACAATAAAACGGGAGTTTGGTACAATAAGCCTTCAGGCTGCAGTGCCACCGGACATGCAGCTGGATAATTACACAATCACAGAAAAAAAAAATTTTGATGTGCACCGGTCTTGACCTATCTACAACCCTCTGAATCCGAATTTCAAGTCAGTTTAGGCCGTACAGGTCCCAATTTCAAGTAAATTGCAATAAACCGTAAAAAATGTGTAAAAATTTTCGCTATTTCTTACGGATTTTCGCAATTTACTCAAAAATGGAAGATTTACAGCCTAAACCAATTTGAAATTCGAATTCAACGGATTAAAAACTATACCCTAGATAGGTCGCGTTCGGTGTACAGAAACTTTTTTTTATACAGTGTTGTCCATTAAGTGTGCAACAAATGGAAAACTTTTTTATTTGCAATTTGTCAGAAAGTGTTATTATTTATAAAAGTTGGTGCATATTCTGAAACTGTATTAGCAGTAATTAGTTTTATTAAAAGTTCTGTGGTATACTGGAGTAGGTCAAAAGATTAAAAACTGCTTAAGAGTACAAGTACCTTTATTTCTAAAAATACAAAGAAGTGGTAAATAGAAAAGTTATTTAAAATTAATAAAAGTTATGCGTAAATACCAAGTCATTGCCTCCCATTCAAGTTTTATTCATTTATTTTCTAGTTTTAGTTTATCTGTTCTACCCTTTCATAAAAATTTGAACGAAAAAATTTACAAGGTAAATAAGAAATTTATAGTATATTTGCCTTAATAAAAAGCATATTTGTATAATTTTAGGGCCCTATTAAATATCCTTGCAACAAACTTGAAGTTAACGGTTAGCTAAAAAAATATAATTGCAGTTGAATTTTAGAAATTGGCTTCGATTTGATTAAATTTGTTTAAAAGTCAGTTGGTTGGAACTGCTATAAAGAAATATTGAATCAGAATAATAAAAATCTGTATCATACAGAATTGATTCCTCGATTCAAAATTTTCCAAAATTTATTAAATATTTGAATAGGAGGCCATGACTTGGTATTTAGTCATAACTTTTTATTCTAAATAACTTTTTATTTAACATTTTGTTGTATTTTTAAAAATAAGGGTCTTTGCGTTTTTGGACCTACTTTGTATATCATTTAACTCTTAATAAAACTAACTACTGCTAATACAGTTTCAGACCATGCACCAACTTTTATAAAGAATAAGATTTTTTGACAAATTTCAAATAAAAAGGTTTTCCATTTGTTGCACACTTAATGGACCACACTGTATATTGGCCAGTGTCCCGGTGCACAAAAAAAGTTGCGACCTACCACCAGGCATGTTGAATCCGAATTTTAAATTAGTTTAGGCCATACACTCTTTAATTATGGATAAATTGCAAAAAACTGTAAGAAATAGAGAAAATTTGCAGCATTTTTAGGTTTTTGCTATTTACTCGAAAGTGGGTCCTATACGGCCGAAACTGACTTGAAATTCGGATTCAGATGGAGTTGGGTCCGGTACACATCAAACTCTTTTTTTGTGTGTGCCGGTGTTATTATAAGAGATATGCTTAATATTTACTAAAAAAAAATTACCATAATAAAAGTATATTTAACTTACTTAAGATAACTCCATTACAGTCCACGACTGTCCTGTTATTACTGTCAGTATGCACATTTTCTATAATCAGGTCTTCCACGGGAGCAAAAGAACATCTAAGTTTCTAGTATTTTCAAATAATTCTTCTTGAATGTGTTTTTTATACAACTCCCTATCAATTTGGGCTCTGTAGCCCCATACTGCTGGCCCTTTTCGTCTATTTAAAACCTAGAAATTAGATACTAATTAAATACTAATCAAATCAAATCAAATCAAAATATGCTTTATTGTTAGAAGAAGATTTATCTTATTAACAAAGCTGTTATAAAAAAAAATAGTATAAAAAAAGTTGGTTAAATAAAAGTACAGTAGATTAAACACTACTACATACTAGTTTAATTAAACACATTTTCACAAAAAAAAAACCTGCTGATATGAAAATGTGTTCCGTGACTGGACTTTAATACAAAATAAATTAAATGTATGATGTTACATGCTTATTATTATACAGGTATATTTAACATTACCGAGCTATACATGATGTCTGCTAATTAATAGTCCACAGAGAAAACCTAGACTCATTAAGCTAAAGCCTTAAGATTTAACCCAACATACCAAATATTCAAAAAGTTGGTAATAATGAAGATAAAATTAAAAAATAATAATAAGAATATAAAATAAAATTTTAATTAAGATGCATACTTAAAAGGAGAAAAAATTGCAATAGAATAAACCTAAATGCAAATATTTTTGACTTTTGTGGTTTTTGCAGTGAACAATTCAACACTTAATATCCTGGCCCTCTGTATGCTTACATTCTTTGCATATTTCTTTGATTTCTGGGAATTTTTAATTTTAATACTTCAGATCAACTTAGCTCTAAACACTCTACACATAATTATGTTTTAATTGATTCAAATCAAATCAAGTAAAGCTTTATTGTGGGAAGAATAAAAATTCTCATTCACACAGCAAAACATAGTATCAAAACGTATTGAACACAATTTGAAATACAATATTATACGTATGCAGTTCTTGCATGGGGACATGCTGCTGATGTGGGGCGCCTTTTTTCATTTGCAGAGGAAGGCAATTCAATTTTGGCCGGATTAAAATTTAGGGATGACTGCCGAGATGCTTTTCGTGGGCTTGGTATCCTGACTTTGCCATCGGTTTACATTCTGCAGAATCTTCTATACATTAGAAAGAATCTAACTCTGTATGACATTCACGAGGATGTTCACAATTATTGTACTGTAATAAAACTGACATTGTGCCCCTCCACTGTCGCCTAAGAAGGTGCTCAGGATGGCCCAGGAGTACGGGGGTATAAATTTTTTTAAACGTTTCTTCCTGCCGAAGTAAGAATGTTACCCTTTAACAACTTTAAATTAAAATTAGGAATATGTTAACTCTCAATGAGTTTCTATTTATTGACAGACTTTAACTCTTTTCAATGTGCAAAATGTGAGATTCTTTCATTTTACTTAATATTAGTATTTTTGTGTTTTTAATTTTTATAACTCAACCGTAACTGCAAGATAAATTTTTATTTAATATTATAGCTCTAGTACTTTCTACTATGTGAGAGACTATTTAAAATTTTTATTTTAACTAATCTTGTTTTATATAGGTACCTACTAGTTGCAGGATCTTAATTTCTTGACGTGTAAATTGACTATTTTATGATAAGTTGAAACATGAATAAACGCGGGCCCGAGGAAGGGGCTTAGACAAAAATGTTCAAAAATTACTTTTAGCAATTAAGCAGACTTACCCTTAATCAGCTTACATTTTTATGGCATAAAAGCAAGTTAGTTTATTATTATTAACCTAATACCATAAATTATAAAAATAACAACCAATTAATATTATTTCAGAAAAACCATTCATAAACAACTTTGTTGCAAAGGCTGCAAATCTGGTGTTTTCAGGAATGCTTTTATACTCAGCATATACTTAATATAATAATAATAATAATATTTATTTCCAAAAATATTTGTTACAATAATAAATAAGTTTTAAAATACAAGCACTATTTTACTTTATTTTATACATACTACAAAAAGCACCTAGATATTTAAATATATCTGTATGTGTTTTTGGTATTTCTATCACAATTATTTTCCTTCTATCTACTATATATTTCTATCTATTTTCTTTCTATCACCCCTGCTTGAGGCAAAGGAGATCAGCATTAATTTAAACTACTTTATCCATATAAAATAAATATAAAAAATAAAAATAAATTCATTACCAGAGCTACGAAACCACCGTAGTGGTACAAGTATAATTAAAGCTTTTAACAGAGTATCACAAACATAAAGTATATCTAAAACAATTTTCTGTATATTTTATCATAGTTATTATAAACATATTCTACACATTTAATGTTATAAGTCTTATCTCTAAATATTTGTTGAATGAAGGGCCTATTTTCAAAGTGTACATTCACCAATTCCACTTTTAATACATCAGTGAGATAAGTGTTCCCATAGTTGTATTTTTCAGCCCTGTATTTGAATAAATCACTTTTAAGGCCATAACGTCATTCATAGTAGCTTTCAAACTTAAGAAGAGATTCAATGTATAGATTCTTCGTTAATTTTTAATTAGATATAACAGAAAAATCAAATTTTGAAGATTGTAGACTTTAAAACTAGCCCTCTCATATATTAAACATTTAACTGGGTAGCAAAACATTGGTTGTGGCTGTATACCACCTGCTAGCCACAATATGGGCATATTTATGTAGATTGTAGACACAACTAAGGCATAATTTACAGTATGTTTAAATCTCAGTTTAAATATTTTATTTTGTTTTTTAAATAAAATAAAAATCTCACTTTCAAATTAAAATCAAAAAGCTTCATTTCATCTAGGTATCTTTATCACAACTAAAGTAAGTCATAAAAACTATACATACAACAAGTACAGTTTTGATTTGGATACGCAATTCATTGATAAACAAAATAGAACCTAAGATGCTGCTCTATAGAAGACCTACACTGTTTTATAAAATACAAAATTTGCAGTAAGTTCTACTATCGTTTGTGATCTGTTACTAAGGTATGATTTTATCACTTTACCAGAATAGGATGAAATACTTACCGACAGTTTCTTTCTTATGTGTTATCAATAAAGTTTGTGCTCCCATTCGGGCGGCGGCTGCACAGGCTTCACTACCTGCGTGGCCTCCTCCTATAACTATAACATTATAGTCTTTGTCTTTGGAAAAATGCGATAACTGCTTTTGCAGTCCTCAGGTAGATCTTTTAAGTAGTGAGAAGTTGTTCCAAAAAACATTTTGTCCTACCTTTTTTACTTTACAATTAAAATATTTAAGGTCTTTATATTGCGTTCATCCGTATATTTTTCTTTAAATAAAGCTGTATGTAACTATTTAAAACACAAGACACCGTGGGACCACTCGTGGGACACCGTCAACAAAAAAAATAGGTCAACAAAAATATAACCTTAAAAATTTTCTTCATTTTATTGCTCTTGGCTCTGGTCCATTTAGGTGTAATTCGCCAGCTCTCCTCCTTCCGGACTATGTTTTGCAGGGCTTCGTCGGCGAAAAATCTGGATAATCGAGCTCGTAGCTCCCAGAAATTAAAAAAAAACAATAATTCAATAAATCGATGAAATGCATAAATTAACAGCTGTCAAACCAAGAACTGCTCCTGGTGTTGCGTATAACCTTCACTGTCACTACTGACAGTTTCCATACCACGTCCATCTATTTCCTGCCATTTAAAAAAATCCCTCGTGTTCACTACCAAACTGGATACCATCAGATTACAGGAATCTTTGCTCACAGCGCTTGGCTTAAAAAAGATGCCGTCAATTTAGCGTGAATCTTTGCTCGATCTCCGCAGGTAAAAACGCCCGTACAGTTCCTCTAACCGCAACACCGGAAAAATATGGTAAATATTCTACGCTACGTTCGCAATCGAAGGTCAAAGCAACAAAGTGTCACAAATTTTCTTTTACTTTGTTCTTAATTTTTTTTAGATTTTACGTCTTGTTCGCGCGCGTTCAAAATATCCGTTTGGCACTTGGTCTTCTACTTTTGCGATCTAAAATGATTAACAATACATTTTGGGTCTTAAAGACATTCAGCTAGCTTTACATGAAAACCAAAGAAAGGTCGTTACAACTTTTATTTATTTTCCTATGGTACCAGAGTGTAAGTTTTGAACTTACATTCAAATTATTATGACAGATGAGATGATTCTTCAGACAACGACTTCAGATTGTATTCTTGAAAACCGGAACATCGGCCATCTTTTTTATATCTTACTTCTAAATAAGGAGAAAACTACGTCATGTGATATTGACTGACATCGATTACTAAATCCAGTTTAAATTTTTTTTTAACCGTATTTGATTTTTTGGATTTTCTGTTAGTTATACTGGGATATGGGGAAATGGCTAAATATGCAAGAAAATATAAACAAACTGGGAAAAGGAAAATTGGGCAACAGGTACGTTAACATTTTTGTTTAAATTTTTATTTAATATTTTGGTTACGTTTCAGCAACTCCAATTTTGACCAAAATCGGAATTGCTCTCACTTTCGATACAAATTACCAATATTTTGTTTTTTAGGGTGGCTTGTGGAAAATAAAAATAAAGATCCAAATTCCACTAAGTTTGTAGAGTCAGCCTTTGTGCCCATGTAACTGATTTGAAAAGGCACAACTAAAAATGGGCACTAGAAGAAGATGACACTCTTAAATCCTGTCCAAAAGAGACAAAGTACATTAAGTAGTATTTTTATAACCAATGAACAGAAAGAAAGTGAGCTAAAATTGGCAGTTTACATAGGAATGCATTGCTCGGTCCAAACTATAGACCACCTTGGTGAACTATTAAAAGACCTTGGCAAGGGATCTGGTCTGGCTTCTCTTAGATTACATAAAACAAAATGTTCAGGAATAATTAAACATGTAGTTCCTCCCACACTTCTTGAAAATTTAGTTCAGGATATAGCAGACTCAAGTTCTCAATAATTGTTGATGAGTCAACAGATGTATCAGTTGTAAAGTATTTGTGCCTATGCATAAGGTACTATTCAGTTGAAAAAATGGTACATGTGACAGAGTTCCTAGGTTTTATCATGCTTGAAAATGGCACAGCTAATTGTTTATATGCAGCAACTAAAGAATATTTTTCAAAGAATCCATTTAAATCTTTCAAATTTAATTGGTATTGGTACTGACGGTGCTAATAGCCTTTGTGGTGAGAATCAACACTTTTAAAAGTGGAAGTCCCCAATTTAAAGCTGGTAAGATGTGTGTGTCATTTAAATAATGGATGTTCAAAAGCTGTTGATCAGCTTCCAGCACATGTTGAATTTTTGTGTCGAGAGGGTGTATAATTGGTTTCACAAAGTTCAAACACAGAAAAGCAGTATAAAGAAATTTTTGACTCTAACTATTACAAATGAAAGGCAGAAGCTACACTCTATTGCACTCGCCATCGACCACAAAGATGGTTATTGAAGATATGCTCTATATTGGTTAGGCGGATTCATTATTGGATGGTCTGTTAGGTACACGCCTGGAGATCGGATCGCTTCGGTCCTGTGGCAGATCGAGCTGACTCTGTTCAGCTCTAGCCTATGAACTCGCTGGATGCCTGAAACGATAGAACCCCAAAACCAAAATTCAAATTAAAAAAAAACGACGTTTCGAGGCAAGTTCAGCCACAGTCAAGTTAAAAAATGAACTTCTAAAAATATTATTTTATTATATTATTTTTTAAGTTAATTTTTTAACTTGACAACGGTTCTTTTTTTATTCGAATTTTGGGTTTTTGGGGGTTTCTTTTATTTTATTTCAGGCGACCGGCAAGTTCATAGTCAGGGCTGAATAGGTCGCCGTATACCTCTGGACCAGGACCGGAGCGGTCCCATTCTTTCCAGGCGCAGACCTAACAAAAAGACCATCCGAATAAAATGGTTATCTCGTTATAATTCTGTTAGTGTGATACTGACAAACTGGTTAGAGCTGCAAACACATTTCAACTTAGTAGTCAATAAAGAAAAATGTTTCACAGCAAGGCTATTTAAGGACATTTTCAGTGATAATGAAAATTATTTATATTTAAAATATTTAAAGGCTATTTTGTTAGAAATAAATAAACAGAATTTGAATTTTCAGAGTACTTATACGGATGTGACTAAAGCACATGGTGATTTAGAAAACTTATTTTTGGTACTGTGCCGAAAAATATTTAAACCAGCTTTGCCTAGTGAAGCAGATTATGGCATAGAGTATTGCCATAGCCTACAGAATTATAAAATTGATTTAGAAAAAAAAATTTTGGAACAAAAAATGTTTTTGTACCTTAAAAGCCTTTGTTATGAGTTGTCTATCAGATTACCTATTAGCTTAAATCATTTTAAAAACTCTCATATTTGTCCCCTGATGTTTGTCTTAGTCAACTTAGACCTAAATTTAAAGATCTACCATTCATTTTTGACTTTATAGAGCCAGCTAAATTAGGGGTAGCTGAATTGGAATATAATAAGTTATTGAATGTAGACTGGATTGTTAATGATAATACAAAGAATATATGTAGATTTTGGTCCACTGTTCAAAATTTTAAGACTGCGGGTAGTGATAATGCTTTTAAAGAACTTGACACATATGCAGTCAACATACTTTCTCTTCCAACAAGCAATGCAATAGTTGAGAGAGTATTTTCTATTATGAATAATGTAAAAACTAAAACTAGAAATAGAATGATGCTCAACATGATTGAAAGCATAATCAGAATAAGAATATGTGTTATACAAATGCAATTTGTTGCAAGAATTTTGATATTACAAAATCTATGTATTCTAGATTTAAATCCGATGTAGTTTATGATCAGTGCAATAAAACAGACTGGGAGGATGAGGCGACTGAGGTAGTAACTTTATTTAATGCTGTTTAGTATGTTAAGATTCTTTTGTAGTAAGCTGGTTTTGTCCTTTGTTTTGAATTAAAATAGAATTTACAGTAAAACTTGTAGTTTCATTTGATAAAATGTATAAATCAGAATGTAATTTTAGTATTAGTATAAGCATTAGAATTAGTATTAACCTAAAATAAATTTAGCCGTGGCATTGTTTAGCTTTATTAAAAAAAATAAGTAATAAAATTTTAATGAAAAGGAGTTAATGGTTTTAACTTTTTTATGGCACATAAGAAATTAATATTTTTCCCCATTTTAATATTACCTTTTAAATTTTAGGAGAATTTCAAGGTTGTTTCTTAAGACTAAAAAAATTAAATTTGATTTACAAACAATTTAAGTGTAAGTTCTTAAATCTTGTGACTAATGCTGATACTAATACTAAAATTGACTTACAATTTGTCCAACTTAATGAACTTTATAGTGAAGAGTGTCATCTTGCTCAATAATTATTTGCTTTTTATTAATTTGAATTAAAATGAAAAGAGCATGAGCAGAATAAATTTGTAGCAGTTTCTATTACTGCATGACAAGGAAATAGAAGATTTTCTTGGCAAACCTAACTAAAAAAATAAAAACTAAAAATTAAAAAAAAATGCCAAAGCCTTTCAAGAACATTTTTGAATTTGGCGCTTTTGGGCGATATCCAGTAACAAATTTTGGCGTCAACGCTTATAAAAATCTGGCAACCCTGTTTAGAGACTTCACATATTATTGGTTCGGACTCGTTTTATTTTAGAGATTTTGATAGTGTTTAGTCGAATAGTTTTCAGTCATTCGTGTTTTTATATACATATGATACATATGAGTGTCGCTAATTAATGGTACACAGAAAAACCACAGATTTCTTATGCGAAAATACCCATTTAGGATTTAAACAAACATACCTATATCCAAAAGTTAATGATAAGGAAGATACGGGGTGTTAAAGAGATATAAATATTTTTTATTCATGCATTTCGATAATTTTTGATATGTTTTAAACATTTTAATAAAACTCGGTATCCAGGAGTTTTTAGATATCAGCTATCTGCGCAGTTGTAATTATAGCTAATACGATGTTATTGAAGGTACATACATACCTTCGGGTGCACTGAACAACTAAAACGTGAATACCTTAAAAACGGTTGTCAAGACCGATTCTTACTAAGTATACCTTTTTGTGCAGAAAGCATAGAGAAGCTTACTAGTTTAGATACATACAGAGTAGTAACAAAAAATTGGGAAGTTTTAGAGAATTTTAAATAGTGTACCCATCGCCCTCTAGTCTACACACAAAAATTAATATTCGATCGGAAAAGCTAATGTTTAAAAACCCCTAGATACCGTTTTATTAAGATATTTAAAAGGGGGAACAATTATCGAAATAAATTTACTTTTTTCTTTTACTATGACACCCCCGTATCTATTATAAAACTTTTGGATATTAGGTATGTTTGGTTAAATCTTAATATTTTGGCATAAGGAATCTAAAATGGTTTTTGACTTACGAAACCATGGAAAATGTTTTGCTCTGCCAGGTACCTCATCGTCCTGTCGCATTGTCGCTTTGATAATTTTTAATTTTCAATATTTAAACCACATTTATGTTTTTGTTTTAAGTTATGCCTATTAAAATAATCCAATAAATTTTGTTTACAACATACAGTTCTTTTTGTTTTCTCCTTAATTCTACGCCACTGATCTGCCTAAAATCAAACATGGCCGAAAATGGCCCGACTTGACGTCACAGCCGCGCTAGGCAATATGGCGAATGTCGTTGACCTTATCTTATCAATCGACTTTGGTTTTTTACATTATTTTTGAATTAAATTGCGTGGCTGTTCTTTGATAATGCGGCAACCATACATACACATAGGGCTTCATGGCATACTGGGATTGAAATGATTCAAAGTATAGCTATGCAATTTAATGCAACAATGTAAATACCTAAAAAAATGGGATTTTAAACGGTAAAAATCAAATATTGTGTGCCACATTAGCTTTAAATCAAAATTGTGCGCAAAGAAGGGGAATATTGCAAATAGATTTAGTTTAAATTTCAACTCTTGATGATGGATATCTCGAAAACGAAACGTTTTCAGCAAAAACATTTTGAGATTCGTGATCATTGACCCAAAACCCGCATATACCAAATTTCGTCAAATCGGAGTTGCCGCATTATTATTATTATTATTATTATTATTAGGAATAAACACGATCTGCAGTCTTTAATAAATATGTGAGCATAACAGTCACCACATTATGACTGAAAAGACTTTGAAGGATCGTTCTTCCTAAATGTATTTAGGTCTTCTATCTATGATGATGAATATCTTAAGAACGAGACGTTTCCGCCAAAAATTCTTTTAGATTCGTGATCAGCGCCTCAAAACCGGCATACCAAATCGCGTCATGACTGAAAATTACCCAAAACGTTTATTTAACTAGGGAACTAATCTTACCAAATATCCCTTGTTACAACTAATTTTTCCTGTGGAAAAATTGGAATCCTCGTGTTTTTAAGTAATCTGTTTTAACATTTGCAAAAGTGGAAAATCCTGTCTTCACTCTGAATTTTTAAATTCACTCTCACTATGCTATTTGTTAAAACAAATTACTTAGAAACTTGTTTTTCCGAATTTTACGAAAATTTCAATGCACAAGGATGTACCTGAAAAATCGCTGCCAAATAAAGATCGACATGTTAGCATTTTTCTGACAACAAGCCACTGAATTTTAATAAAATTTATTTCAACCGACCTCACTGTATGTGCTTAAAACATTTATATTCTTTTTTAACACGCTTTTATTAGCTTGGGTTGTATCTATCTATCTATCTATCTATGTAACGGAATCTTTGAGCCTAATTTTTACCAACTTCCAGCGATTCAATTTCTTTGAAACTTTGCACACGTATCAAGGACCGATGACAATGCAATAATTTAAAAACAGTATCCCGTTATCCTGATTAGACCGCCAGGATAAATAAATTCCTTTTACAGATCCTCTGTGTCCTAATACTACTCTTGACAAATGGCGAAGGAATTTTTTAGTGAATAAACTGGAGCATTTATTTTTAAAAAACTAATTGATATATCGAACTAAAAATGAAAAATAGATAATAGTTTAAAAAACTAAAAAACACGCTTTTATATGCAACCGAACTAAAAATTAGAAAATAATTTTTCATTACAAAGAGTTTGTCACTTCAGAATAAAACGTGGGGTGCTTAATATACTAAATGTTCATAATTATTCTATTTGCATAGATATCTATGAGGGAAAAGTTATGAAAAATAGTATAATGCACCCCACGCTTTTATTCTGAAGTGACAAACTCTTGTAATGAAAAATTATTTTCTAATTTTTAGTTCGGTTGCATATAAAAGCGTGTTTTTTTAGTTTTTTTAAACTATTATTTATTTATTTAAAATAATTGATTATTAAGTTTTTTTTTACTTAGAGAGATTTATTTTCATTATTAGTTTTTGTTTCTCCTTAGAACCGTGTATAATTTATTTATTATTTTATTTGTAATTAATACATTTTTACACACAACATACATTTTTAAATGGGCGAAAAATAATAATAAAAAAATATATGATAGGTAAATTTATTAATAATAGTTACACAATAAGAATTACAATGATCTGCGAACTACCATATGTAACACATTGTAACAATATATGTAACAACATTTATAGACAAAAAGATTAGGCCATTTAAATAACAATTATTCTTACTATACCTCAGTTCATAGTTCAATTAATATTATTACAAGAAACGATGTTTTATTAGTCCGTGAGCCAGCAACAAATTTTCGTGACCAATTTCCTTTCCAGTCCATAGCTCTGATACCCCATCCTCGAGCTCTTTTGGAGAAAACATTTATGGTAAAACAGATCATCGCTATCGCGAAGCGTTTCAGAGATACAGGGTGATTCTCGATTTTTTCACTTTTTGAAAAGGTCCTGTAGCTTTGTTGTTATTACAGATACGAGAAAACTAATTGCACATTATAAAGACACTTTTTTCCGTAGAATCCAGTGGCGTAGCCAAAAATTTTTTTGAGCTGTCATTTTTGGACATATGACCCAAACATGTTTTTTTTTATTAGGGACACCCTATAAATGATTAGGTAATTAAATTGCTTGTTTTTTTCTGATTAAAATAATATATCATAGTAGGTGGTTTAATAAATTTTTTACGTCAAATATTGAAAAATTATGATTTTAAAGACGCATTGCGGCTTCTATCTGTTTTTTAAATTGTTTTATATTTTTCTTTAAAAACAATACTGCCATCCCTCAACTCAGGAGACATTTCCGTAGAAAAAAACAAAAATTAATTAATTAAATTTTTTTTTTATTATTTTTTTTTATTTTTTTTTTCTACGGAAATGTCTCCTGAGCTAAGGGATGACAGATTCCTTTTAAAACAAAAATATAAAACAATTTAAAAACAGATAGAAGCCGCAATGCGTCTTTAAAATCATAATTTTTCCAATATTTGACGTAAAAATTTATTAAACCACCTACTATGATATATTATTTTAATCAGAAAAAAACAAGCAATTTAATTACCTAATCATTTATAGGGTGTCCCTAATAAAAAAACATGTTTGGGTCATATGTCAAAAATGACAGCTCAAAAATTTTTTGGCTACGCCACTGGATTCTACGGAAAAAAGTGTCTGTATAATGTGCAATTAGTTTTCTGTATCTGTAATAACAACAAAGCTACAGGACCTTTTCAAAAGTGAAAAAATCGAGAATCACCCTGTATCTCTGAAACGCTTCGCGATAGCGATGATCTGTTTTTACCATAAATGTTTTCTCCAAAAAAAGAGCTCGAGGATGGGGTATCGGATTTTTAATATCTCTTATGGTTTCCAAGTTTCCCATAAGGGACAAACCAAAATGGGACAACCTGTACAGTTAA